>CAMXCT020000719.1:67500-82500 GCA_947184155.2 Cladocopium goreaui | reverse complement strand
ACAATTCAATGGGTTTAGTTTGTTTTTTTGGGCACAGCAAGTGGAGAATTCATTTTCAACAAGCATCAATAAACATCAACTTTCTGATTCATCTATTGATCCTTCATTTGATTAGCACTCCAGTCCTGAAACTTTTCAACCTTTCGCATCATATTCCTGTACGTTTTCTTGGGGTGAATTCAAGCCGCTACAAAACATCATACTTGTTCCTTTAAATTCTTGTCAACAATCCTTGTCCATCTGCTTGCAGGTATGACAAATCATTTGACTCGTCTTTGTTTTGCCGGGGAGCGGGCGCATCCCCCAACCCCTGGAGCAAGCTCTCCGTCCCAGAATCACTTGTGGCTTCTGGGCTGGATGTGTGACAGAATTGTGACATGTGGCAAACAGGAGAAACATGCTAAACATGGATACACACTTGAGATCCAATATGATCCAATGCAATACGACAGGGATATAGCCACCAGTGGTGGAGAAGAGGCACAGCCATTCAGTATCACATATCTCAGGCTTCGGAAGGGCTTCGTGTTCGTTTGGTACGGGCAAGAATCTAAACCCCATGCAAAACAGAACCCAAACTGGGCTTCCCTCAAAAGGATGCTGTGGACAGCGGGATGGTGCAACTTGAGCAATGGAAATTGGTTTGGAACTCCAAAGTATTCGTTTTCATCGTCCTGGGTGCTATCGCCTAGCTGTTGTTTGTCGAGTCGGCGAGAGACGCTTGGTGTATGTAAGCGAACCTTCAGAGATATGTGCAGCGCCAAAATGGAAGACAACAGCGTGGCGCTTGCAAGTCCAAAAAGATGACGTCGAATTGCAGTTGCAATTGCGTTTTTATGACGGCAACTCTTCCGATTGCAGATCCCTTTTGGAAGAAGCGCCATTGTCGTGTTGCAGCTTTGGTTTGCTGTTGCAAAGGCTACGATCCATTCTGTCATCATCACAAGTTTGCTCAGCTCCCCTTTTTTCACAAGGAAAATCTTCAAGTAAAGATATTTGGGAGGAAATCGGAGTAGTGACGATCTCATTCGGCTGGCCAACATCTTCACATACTGCCTCTGGGATTGCATCAAGTGTTTATAGTTTATAGCGATTTTTTTTCAACGGAATAACAATAGAAACGCAGAACAGTTCTTTTTTATCATGAAATGCGTGGCAATGATGGACTCAACAGCCAGAGCGAACTTGAGCTGAGGAGTTGGTGGTGCCTGAAAGACTCAAGGTTTCATCAGAGAATCGAAACCTCGCACCTGCGACCCAACTGGAGAAACTGCAAAATATGAATCAGGCCTCACGCCAATCACTGCATTTGGTCGCGACCAGACTTTCTGCTATGCAACAAGTCCTAAATGCTTTAACTGCACATCAAGCAGATCTCTTGAAGGAACAAGATGAACAACTTTCAGTCATGAAGCGATTGGAATTGACCTTGAAAGAGATGAAAGAGCCTTACTTGACCGACCTGGACATTGAGCTGATGCTGTCTATGCCACACGGTGCAAGGAAGATGGCCAATATTCTTTTAGCAGCTGAACAGCGATGGAAGAACGCCAGGGAGGATGTCATTGGAAGATGGGCTGAGTTTACTTCGCTGCGCCAGAAGCTTGCTGAAGTGCAGCATCTCCAGCAGCAGTTCAATGACTTTCAGAAGGTCCACAAGGAGCAACAGCAGCTCGGATAAGGCTTGAACGAAAAACATGTCTGGTCGTTAGAATGAAACACCATCCATCCACAACGCTGCCACCAAGGAAAGTTCTCTCAGAGGCTTCCCGGCGTGCTTTGACCGCCCGCGACGCAGCAGCGACCTGTGCTTCTCAGGCCTGGAGTAGCGGAATCGCAAGTGGACTCATTTTGTTGGAAGTAAAGTAAGTAAAGTGACATCTCACGAGCCTGTAGACTGCATTTGCTTGAATTTGCTGGTGCAAAGGATTCAACCATAAGGTTTACAAAAGCACAAACAAATTCTGGTTTCGACCAATTTCACGAGGCCAAATTGATGGAAGAGCTCAAGGTCCGTTCAGCCGAGTGTGCCGTGGGTCTGCCAGCAGAGTTGAAACTGATTCACGGCCGGGAACAACAGATGCAGCTTGCTTGAAATCAGATGCTTCAGATATCATCAGATATCCATAGTAGAGTCGAACGGTGAAGAACTCTTGTTAGATCAGGCACCCAACAGACTTGATGTGAGAGTGTGGACAGTGCGGTCTGCAACGAAGAGCATAAACCATGGCTCCGATCAAAAACCCAACAGCATGCAACAGCTCATCCCATTTCTATTGGTAAAAAAACCCTATATATATATATGTATGTATGTATGTAATGTAATGTAATGTAATGTAATGCAATGTAATGCAATGCAATGTACTGTACTGTACTGTAATGTAATGTAATGTAATGTATGTATGTGTATGTATGTAATGTATTAATGTATGTATGTAATGTATTAATGTATATATGTAATGTATGTATGTAATGTATTAATGTATGTATGTAATGTATTAATGTATATATGTAATGTATGTATGTAATGTATGTATGTAATGTATGTATGCAATGTATGTATGTATGTTTGTTTGTTTGTATGTTATGTATGTATGTAATGTAATGTAATGTCATGTAACGTAATGTAATGTAATGTAATGTAATGTATGTAATGTAATGTATGTGTATGTATGTGTATGTATGTGTATGTATGTGTATGTATGTGTATGTATGTGTATGTATGTGTATGTATGTGTATGTATGTGTATGTTTGTGTATGTATGTGTATGTATGTGTATGTATGTGTATGTATGTGTATGTATGTGTATGTATGTGTATGTATGTGTATGTATGTGTATGTATGTGTATGTATGTGTATGTATGTGTATGTATGTGTATGTATGTGTATGTATGTGTATGTATGTGTATGTATGTGTATGTATGTGTATGTATGTGTATGTAGGTGTATGTATGTGTATGTATGTGTATGTATGTGTATGTATGTGTATGTATGTGTATGTATGTGTATGTATGTGTATGTATGTGTATGTATGTATATGTATGTATAGTATGTATATGTATATGTATGTATATGTATGTATATGTATGTATATGTATGTATATGTATGTATATGTATGTATATGTATGTATATGTATGTATATGTATGTATATGTATGTATATGTATGTATATGTATGTATATGTATGTACATGTATGTATATGTATGTATATGTATGTATATGTATGTATATGTATGTATGGTATGGTAGGGTATGGTATGGTATGGTAGTATGGTGTATGGTTTGGAGGGTTGTTAGGATGTATGGATGTATGTATTTTGTGATGTTATGGATTTTGTATGATTCTTGATGTATCTATGTATCTTCTGGTGGTATGTATGGTATGTATGGTATGTATGGTATGTATGGTATGTATGGTATGTATGGTATGTTGGTATGTATGGTATGTATGGTATGTATGGTATGTATGGTATGTATGGTATGTATGGTATGTATGGTATGTATGGTATGTATGGTATGTTTGGTATGTATGGTATGTATGGTATGTATGGTATGTATGGTATGTATGGTATGTATGGTATGTATGGTATGTATGGTATGTATGGTATGTATGGTATGTATGGTATGTATGGTATGTATGGTATGGTATGTATGTATGTCTGTATGTGTGTATGTAATGCAATGCAATGCAATGCAATGCAATGCAATGCAATGTAATGTAATGTAATGTATGTAATGTATGTAATGTATGTAATGTATGTATGTAATGTATGTAATGTATGTAATGTATGTAATGTATGTATGTAATGTAATGTAATATTGTCATGTATGTGTCATTGTATTTGTGTATGTAGGTGTATGAGTGTATGTATATGTATGTATATGTATGTATATGTATGTATATGTATGTATATGTATATATGTATGTATATGTATGTATATATGTATATGTATGTATATGTATGTATATGTATGTATATGTATGTATATGTATGTATATGTATGTATATGTATGTATATGTATGTATATGTATGTATATGTATGTATATGTATGTATATGTATGTATATGTATGTATATGTATGTATATGTATGTATATGTATGTATATGTATGTATATGTATGTATATGTATGTATATGTATGTATATGTATGTATATGTATGTATGTATGTAGGTATATGTATGTATATGTATGTATATGTATGTATATGTATGTATATGTATGTATATGTATGTATATGTATGTATATGTATGTATGTATATGTATGTATGTAATGTAATGTAATGTAATGTAATGGAATGTATGTATGTATTTTTAAATCTAAAAATAAATATCTCAATATGTACCCAATATATAAATCCCATAAAAGTAGCTGGCTGGCTTAAGCTCAGAAAATCTACAGAGACGGTGCTGAGTTGCTAAGGCATGCTGTCCTTCAAGAAAAGTCCCATCAGCTGGGCATTTTGGTTGGGCGCGGTAGGCGCGGGGCGGTAGGCTGTTCGCCTTCCTTTTGAAGTCATTTGACTCTGTTGAAAGACATAGATCTTGCAGAAAGATCACGTGAATGACAACTTCATAAATAGATATACGTTCATATGTGCGTTTTTAGATAACAATGTATACTCACCCTCTCTTTACACCATATGTGCGCGCGCACACATGCATAAATTTGAATATAGGTGGATGCACGGATGGATGGAAGGATGGATAGACTCTTGTCATGGTATGGAACCAATGAACAGGCCTGAAGATTCCAAGGCAGACTGGGCCAAGGCGGGGTGTGCCTAAGCTGAGTGGAAAACTTGCTGATGCGCAGCAGCCATTCGAGGAACATCAAGCTGCGCACTTGGCATCTGAGCTCTACCAAAGGACATGGCATGGATGTGTTGGTTGGTGCTGGTTCTGCCTACCTGGGCTTACCTGGTACGGTCCCCAATGGACAGAGAAGAGATGTTCGTCGTCCGCGTTCCACGTGCAGGACGCGACAGGTGATGCAGTTGCTGAAGCAAATTAAGCTTCTCCAGCGGCCTAGGTGCAGTACTTGCCTTTCGATTATTTTCGAATCCTTTCTACCCGTTTGCCAGTCGAAGATTCACAAAGAGACACATATAAAGAGACATATACCGGTAGTACCCGCACGAGGCGGGGCGGAAGTTGCCTTAAAGATATATATAAGACCTTTCTCATCTATAGAACTTGCATGCGCCATGCGCCAGCCAAGGCCGTGCGTGCATGCATTCTTCGAAAGTGGTGTCCTGTTTCACATGTCACATTTGAAGCTCCACTTCGCACTTCACGCTTCACACTCCACACTTCACACTCCACACTCCACACTTCACACTGCACACTTCCCACTGCACACTCCACACTTCACACTTCACACTCCACACTTCACACTTCACAGTCCACACTTCACACTTCACGCATCACGCCCCACACTCCACACTTCATCTCATCTGAGCTCTTCTCACCTTATCCCAGCTCATCTCTTCTCATCTCATCTCTTCTCATATGTCATCTAAGCTTTCATGAATCACTTCCCAGTACTGCTACTAAGGAACTTGCATGCGCCGTGCGCCAGCCAGGCCCGTGCGTGCGTGCTTTGTGCGAAGCTGTTGCAGTGCTGCTGTCCAAGAACATGACCTGCACGCGACCCCGGTACAATGCAAACACTTTCCTCAGACTTCACCTTGCACTCTTCACACCCCACACTCCACACTTCACGCTTGCACTTCATCTCAACTCATCTCATCTGAGCTCTTCTCATCTCATTCCAGGTCTTCCCATTTGTCAGCTAAGTTCTTCTTGGCTATTTTCATGTCAAGTACTTCCCAGTACTGATGTCTACTACAAAAGCTTGCAAAAACCACTTCCCAGTACTACTTTGTACTACAAAGCTTGCACAAAACACTTCCCAGTACTACTGTGTACTACAAAGCTTGCACAAAGCACTTCCCAGTACTACTTTGTACTACAAAGCTTGCACAAAGCACTTCCCAGTACTACTTTGTACTACAAAGCTTGCGCAAAGCACTTCCCAGTACTACTTTGTACTACAAAGCTTGCACAAAGCACTTCCCAGTACTACTGTGTACTACAAAGCTTGCGCAAAAGACGTTCCAGTACTACTTTGTACTACAAAGCTTGCACAAAACACGTTCCAGTACTACTTTGTACTGCAAAGCTTGCACAAAGCACTTCCCAGTACTACTTTGTACTACAAAGCTTGCACAACGCACTTCCCAGTACTACTGTGTACTACAAAGCTTGCGCAAAGCACTTCCCAGTACTACTTTGTACTACAAAGCTTGCACAAAGCACTTCCCAGTACTACTGTGTACTACAAAGCTTGCACAAAACACGTTCCAGTACTACTTTGTACTACAAAGCTTGCACAAAGCACTTCCCAGTACTACTTTGTACTACAAAGCTTGCACACTTCACTTCCCAGTACTACTTTGTACTACAAAGCTTGCACAAAACACGTTCCAGTACTACTTTGTACTGCAAAGCTTGCACAAAGCACTTCCCAGTACTCCTTTGTACTACAAAGCTTGCACAAAGCACTTCCCAGTAATATTGTGACCAAGCAACCTTAACGCAGCCACTACAATGCGATCTGCAGACACTGAGTTGCAAAACACAATAGAACTGCGCGCAAAGAGGTTGGAAATTGCAGCTCCAAAACCGGATCTCGACGCCAAAGCAAGAAAAAAAACGATTTTGAAGCGCTTTTTAAACGTATTTTTAAAAGGAAAATTGCTACTGTGAAAATTGAAAATTTTCTGACAAATCAGTGTCGCAGCCTGGATGCAGCCAATCCAATACGATTTACGATCTTCAGCTGCAAAAGACAATAGTATTACGTAGGCAGCCGCGGCACCAAGCAACCTTGATGCAGCCACGACAATGCGATCTGCAGAGACTGAGTTGCAAAACACAATAGAACTACACGCAACAGCGTCGGAAATAGCAGCTCCAAAACCGGATGTCGACGCCAAAGCAAAAAAAAACGATTTTGAAGCACTTTTTAAAGGAATTTTTAAAAGGAAAATTGCTAGCGCCAAAGTTGCGAAAATCTGCTGACAAATCACTATCGCAGCCTGGATGCAGCCACTCCAATACGATTTACGATCTTCAGCTGCAAAAGACAATAGTATTACACATGCAGCGGCCGCACCGAGCAACCTTGACGCAGCCACGACAATGCGATCTGCAGAGACTGAGTTGCAAGACACAATAGAACTGCCCGCAACGAGGTTGGAAATTGCAGCTCCAAAACCGGATGGATCTCGACGCCAAAGCCGAAAAAAACGATTTTGAAGCGCTTTTTTAAAGGATTTTTACAAGGAAAATTGCTATACCAACATTGCGACAATTTCCTGACAAATCACTATCGCAGCCTGGATGCGGCCACTCCAATACGATTTACGATCTTCAGCTGCAAAAGACAATAGTATTACGTAGGCAGCCGCGGCACCAAGCAACCTTGATGCAGCCATTACAATGCGATCTGCAGAGACTGAGTTGCAAATCACAATAGAACTATGCGCAACGACGTTGGAAACTACAGCTCCAAAACCGGATCTGCAGCCACTTTACACGGAAAAAAACAAGGTTTTGTGCTCCGGCTTCCTCCCCAAAACAAAGCCCGTGCAACATTAATGCAGCCATTCCAATGCGATCCGCAACCACAGCTTCAAGAAACACATAGAACTACACACACAGGAACAACCATTGTTGCAAAACACATAGAACGAACCAAACGACCGCAGCCGCAACCGCCGCACACACGAGGTACCTTTCATCGCCGGCTGAAGCCACTTTACACGGAAAAACACAAGGTTTTGTGCTCCGGCTTCCTCCCCAAAACAAAGCCCATCCAACATTCATGCAGCCATTACAATGCGTTTTGCAGCATGACGTGGCTAACCCGCATGCATCTACGCACATGGCAACACCAGATGACAACAATCATGCAGCCATTCCAATGCGATCTGCAACCACAGATTCAAGAAACGCATAGAACTACACACACAGGAACAACCACTCGTTGCAGAACACAGAGGAGGAACCGATTGAACTCGAAACGATCCAAACCGCACCCGCCGCACACACGAAGTACCTTTCATCGCCGGCTGCAGCCACTTTACACGGAAAAACACAAGGTTTCGTGCTCCGGCTTCCTCCCCAACTCACCACTTCCCTTCCTCACCACTCCCCTTCATCATCACTTCCCTTCCTCACCACTCCCCTTCATCATCACTTCCCTTCTTCACCACTTCCCTTCCTCACCACTTCCCTTCCTCACCACTTCCCTTCGTCACCACTTCCCATCGTCATCACTCCCCTTCATCATCACTTCCCTTCTTCACCACTTCCCTTCCTCACCACTTCCCATCGTCACCACTTCCCTTCCTCACCACTTCCCTTCCTCACCACTTCCCTTCGTCACCACTTCCCATCGTCACCACTTCCCTTCCTCACCACTTCCCTTCGTCACCACTTCCCGCCATCACCACTTCCCTTCCTCACCACTTCCCTTCCTCACCACTTCCCAAAGTCACCACACTCCCTTCATCACCACTTCCCTTCATCACTACTTCCCTTCGTCACCACTTCCCTTCCTCACCACTTCCCATCGTCCCCACCTCCCTTCCTCACCACTCCCCTTCATCACCACTTCCCTTCGTCACCACTTTCCTTCCTCACCACGTCCCAAGGTAACCACATCCCTTCGTCACCACCCTGTGTCATAGCTTCTTATTCTTTTGTTATGTATTGTTAGATAATGTATTGTTCTGTGATCTACCACCCTTCATCATAGTCAATTGCATCAAGTAAAAGTCATTCGTAACTCGGAAGTATTGCTTCCCAACTTCCTTTGATAAAGAGAGTAGCTACCGCAAAAACTCCGAAGTCTTGTTTATTGTTTAGATTTCGCAAAGGATCGCGGCATGCTGATGATTTGGCCTGCGGTTTTTTCAGGCGAGCAAAGGGAGCTCCGCAAGCACCTGGAGTCCTACAAAAACCTGCTCGAGCTCTGCCAACCCCAAGCGGTCCAAGCACATTTGCTGAGAGGCCCACTTCTGATACTTCTGATTCTGTGTTTTTGACAGAAGCATACAGAAGCATACAGAAGCATACAGAAGCCATAGATTCCATCCTGTTGGAGGATGCAAGTGGAAGACATAGGTGACGGTGACGTCCAAGAGGATGAAACTGGTTGGGGGCTTGGATTGCTGATGTGGACATGTGCCTTGATGATGAGCTCTGAATTTGGTCAACAAGCAGCTGGTGCACTCTTGGGTCTTGGGCAAGCGCTGCAATTTTGGTTTGCGGTGAAGTCTGCTAAGCCTGTTAAGCTGGTTTGTCAAGTGAGCTTGGCTTATTCCGCCGGCAGTCTCCCCTGTGCCCATTGCCTGTGCGGAATTTCCAGCTATATAACTATTTCTGGCTCGCCACTGTCAAAGCTGGGCTGGTGAACCTGGCAACCTTGCCAAACTTAGTATACATTTCTTGCAAACCAGACCATCTCAGACCAGGCAGCTTTTAAGTTGTTCTTGTTCTGCTTGGCCCATCATGCCAGCTCTTACACCTGACGTTAGTTGCAGGACACTTTACATCCCAAGAACAAGAGACTACACCAAGAACTTCAATCAACTCAACTTTTGCTATGTATTTTGTTTTTTTTCTGGACATGTTTACCCGAGGCCCAGACTTGCTGGATGAGGCTGTCCAGGCGAGATGTCGGAGCCAATGTCCTGGTGTTTACTTGTCGGAAGTCTATAGGAACACTAGATCTCATAGTCATTCATAGTCATTCTTGTCGCAGCCTATGGGTATAACTGGTATGACTGGTATATAACTCTATTGCTGATGCAGGCGATGATTGCTGCACAACTCCGATGTGAGGAGTTCAGCAGATGAAGCAGCTATATTAGCTAGATGCAAGATCTTGGTGTTGAAGTTTTGGGCCACGACTGACAATATTCTGGACCAAACTCCCAGGACTTAGAAAGAAGAAATGCCAGTGTCGAAGAGGAATTGCTGCGGAGGTGCAGCAGATGTGGTTCTGATGGACAGACAAATGTGGATGTTTGCCATTGAAAAGGCAAGTGGGAAGCTGGGGACAAGAGCCTGAGTCCCGGATGGTGAAACCGAGTACCAAGTTGTGATTTCTTGACTCGTTCTGTCATGCTTTGACTTGATGTGCAACTTTAATCTTTTGCGCTAGTGCATACAGTACTATGAACACGTGTTATTTAGGACCGCTATTAGTTTTGGTGATTGACAGGGTATGAGTGGACTGTATATTACAGGTATACTCTGGCTAACAGCGATTGGGAGCCTGATTCCATCGGCGTTTGCCCACTTTTGCTGGTTCTGCCTGCCTTTGAGGCTTGGAAGTTTGAAAGCTGAGCTTCAAAGAAAGACAGCCTTGCTTAGCCACTTGGAGCGTCATGCTGGACTTGAGTGATTCGCATCTCGAGGTAAAAATTAGGCTGAGAAAACGTTGTATCGATCCAGCTCAGTTGAATCACACGCACATTTGCACATATAGTCTCGGTAGAGGCTCTAGGTTCATTTTGGGGACAGCATTGATGTGTTTGACTTAAAGATAGGACCGCATGATACCCTTCATCAATGGAATATCGGCAGACTTCCGCATCCGAATAAATAGTTCACTTTGAGGTCAACTTGAAGCCGACCTGGGCTTTGCTTCCAGGGAAAAAAAAGTTCCGATCAGTCCAGTTTGCTGGACGCAAATCAATGGGGCTTTAATGTTGTGCTGTGGATGAAACAGCCTTGCAGATGATGGACAAGCTTTGCGTTGTTACCTTGCAGCCTTTTGCAGCCACCAGAGCAGAGAAGATTGACATACCAAGACACGTAACTGATGCCGACCCAGCTTCACGCCTCCAACCGGAGCAATCAAATGATCTTTCCCAATCCAAAAATCCAAATGCAAACGTACTTTCCGGTTTGGGAAGTATAGAAAAGCAGCACTAACATCACTAACAGGCAAGTGTGGCAAAGGGAGCGGGAGATTTGGGAATGGTTTGTCAATAGTGAATAGTGTGCTAATGGCGTTTCATCGACAATTTCGCTACTCAGCCAGCAGTGAAGGGGCTACAACTTTGTGAACGCTGAGTTTCTTGAGCCTAAGTGACTTTTTAGCTGTAATTGGAACTATTTAGCAGGTTTTTTTCTCAACATCCCTCAGGACAATGCGCCATTGAATCCAACCAGAATGGCGGAAATTCTAAGGTCCTCATCATCACGGCCACGCAGAAGGATCAGACTCCCCATCAGTATTTCGAAGAGCGCACCACCAGTGCCCTGGTGAATCTGATATCACACACCGGCAGTGACAGGCACAGAACGTGCAGGGTGGCAAGATTCGAGACATTCTGCATGGTTGTGCCACATGTGCTGAGGCATGTCCAGAGCCCGAATTTGTCCGAGTTGGAGGCCGCGGAGGAGTAGACATTACTATACCGCATATCCAGCTGTTCGCATACTATGTGTATACTATGTATATACTATGTGTATAGTATATACGTACACATATCTGGGCATAGCAAAGTCCATTCAGGAGATCTTGTCGCGTTTCGGGAATTTGTTACCGCATAAGGGCGTTCAGATAGACAGGGATATAGTAGATGTAGATGTTCATAGATTAGCTTCACCCTAACCCCCCCGGAATCCAACACCCGACCCACTATACGTGTATACACCATGTATATATATATATATCTATGTGTGTATATATATACACATATCACGCGCACATACAGTTAACTCGAATTAAGTTAAATATAGATTAGGTATATATATATATACATATATATGTATATATTTGTATCTTTCTCCCTGTTCTGCGAATATGCTCCGTTGTATTTGGATTTTATCAGTAATTTTCTCCATCTCTGTCTATTCAAATTCCAATCATGTCTCCACTAAGATAGATTTCACCCCTTGGCACAGTTTTTTGTTTTGCACGTTTTGCAGGATTCTGTTCTCAGCCTGATTGGCCTGCACTTGTAAACGTATATATATATACACATATGTATATATATATATACAGTTGTATGTACTGTACATGTATATGTTACAAATAGATTACACATATGTTTGGAAATGAATGGAAGTCCAAAGTCTTGTGATGTCCGTTCCCTGAATAGCCTTCTGCATCACCAACATGTGTTTTCGCACAGGGACACGTGCAGATCCTGCAGAAGATCGAAGAGGATGTCAGTGCTGTCAGGACGATAGACGTCGGGACCAAAGCAAGGGTCAGCACTTCTGATAGAAAAATGAACAGATGTTGTGAATACAAATCCTACCCACATTTGAATGCGTGTAAGTACATTTCTTGAGTTCCACGATGACATTTTCACTCCAGCACATTTTGCTGCCAGGAGCCAATTGCAAGATATGATTTCTACTTCAACGAGAACGGTATCTTGTCCAAAGCAACCTGCGGACAGTGACCGGGAAAGAGGTAGCTGGAACTCTTGAAGCCTCGGATTCCGTAGAGTGGGATCCGCTTTTGATCAAATGCAAACAGATACCCTTTGGTAATCAGACATGGTTCACGGGAAAATCTCCTATTGAGGATTTTCCATGATTTTCCAGTTCAAAGGCCATAGAGGATTTTCAAGTGCCACGTTTGAGAACCAGAGGGTAATTGGTGTTCTGAGTGATCATGACTGATCAAAAGAGGGCATTGGCATCTCACAGCTGGAGTCCAAGCTGGAGCGTCTTGATCAAGACCTAGCTGCCTAGCTGGCCAAGTCGATGAATTCCAGAAGAATTCGAAACATATTCAGGGAAGTTGCTGTGACATGGTAAATATGCAAAGCAAAGTGGCCCTTACACTTCGTAAGTTTATCCTGGGATGGTTTCCCCACTGGGCCTGCTGCTGCAAGTTGGCAGGAAAGCCATGACAAAAATGAAACCCATGACATGTTGCGAAGAACGATGACGCCGCTTGGCTTTGGAGTAGCCGCAGCAAGAATCCAATCGGATGGGTAGAATCATCTCACCAAATGTCGAAATGCAAATGGACATGCATGTAGCAGTTTGGTGAGAGCCCTTCTGTGACTTGTGACATCTTGTGACCTTTGCTGTTTAAGTTCATGTTATTACATTGACCGAATGCACCAGGACTGTGAGTGGGACCAGTGGTTGGCTGGGAGACTATTGTCGCACCTATCCACATGACACAGTGGCAGCTGGGCTCACTCGGTGGATGTGATTCTTCCAACCATTTAATTCTCTCAAAGTTGGCAATTCAGTGCTGCATACATATAAATATATTTTATGCATGCTATCAATCGATCTGCCCATGGATCTATCAATCGATCTATCTATCCATGAATCTATCTATATATATCTATCTATCTATTTATCTACCTATCTATCTATCTATCTACCTATCTATCTACCTACCTACCTACCTATCTATCTATCCATCCATCCATCCATCTATCTATCTATCTACCTATCTATCTATCTATCTATCTATCTATCTATCTATCTATCTAATCGATCTAATCTATCTAATCTATCTAATCTATCTAATCAATCTAATCAATCTAATCAATCTAATCTATCTAATCAATCTAATCGATCTAATCAATCTAATCAATCTAATCAATCTAATCAATCTAATCAATCTAATCGATCTAATCGATCTAATCGATCTAATCGATCTAAGCGATCTAATCGATCTAATCGATCTAATCGATCTAATCGATCTAATCGATCTAGTCGATCTAGTCGATCTAGTCGATCTAATCGATCTAATCGATCTAATCTATCTAATCTATCTAATCTATCTAATCTATCTAATCTATCTAATCTATCTAATCTATCTAATCTATCTAATCTATCTAATCTATCTAATCTATCAATCTATCTAATCTATCTAATCTATCTAATCTATCTAATCTATCTAATCTATCTAATCTATCTAATCTATCTAATCTATCTAATCTATCTAATCTATCTAATCTATCTAATCTATCTAATCTATCTAATCTATCTAATCTATCGAATCTATCTAATCTATCTAATCTATCGAATCTATCTAATCTATCTAATCTATCTAATCTATCTAATCTATCTAATCTATCTAATCTATCTAATCTATCTAATCTATCTAATCTATCTAATCTATCTAATCTATCTAATCTATCTAATCTATCCATCCATCCATCCATCTATCCTATGTAGACCCTGCCGCAACCGATGTCGATGTGGGCACTGACATTTGTGCCAACTATTTGCAGAATGCGACACAAAGCATGGGTCTTAAACTAGGGCCTATGACCAAGGCTCAGCAGGCATTTGCAAGTCAGGGCTCTGAGAGAGGAAGCCTCAACGATACTTGGCACAGAACAGGCTTGTTGGTTGATACCATGTAATCGCTCTATGTTTTTGGTGAGCGCATACATATGGAATGATATTGACACGTTGATGATCATAGATGCATGGATACTTAAATACATGACATAGTGACATAGATACATAGATTTTAACAACATATAGATAGAACCATGATATAAGGTAAGATCAGCTAAGAGACTTGTACCATAGATTCATGAATTGATACGCACATATATACATTTGTTTCGTGCATGTAAACTCATGCACAGTAATACAACGCAATGTAACGCAATGTAATCGATTGCATTGCAACGGGTCATGTAGTATATTGCACAAAAAGCCAAAGCAATGGAATGTTATGTACATATGCATATGTATATACATATATATAATTACACACACGCACATATATATATATATTATGTGAATATGTGCATGTATATGCTCATGTGCGTTCCAATTAACACCCTTAGCTTTGTCTGCGCCACCGAAGGCCCGGGGTCGATCCTCCTCGGTGATGTTCCGCGGCGTCTCGCTGGCGTTCGACGAGGCCTGGATCCTTTGGAGGATGTCCAAGAATGGTGAGATGGTGTTG
>CAMXCT020000719.1:47500-62500 GCA_947184155.2 Cladocopium goreaui | reverse complement strand
ACGCCAAAAATTTGTGGAAGAGCATCATCATTGATGGACTAATCAAAGGTCAATGCAGAAGCGGGAGCCTTGAAAACGCAAGTCAAAATTCAGCCGGGGGCTTTGGAGCGCAATAAATGTGAAGAAGAAGTAGACAAAGAAAGAGCACTTGTCATCTTGAAAAGGGTTTCTTTAAAGAACGAAACCTTGCAAATGGAAGCAAACTCCGAAAGCATGTGGAAGCATTGCCCTTGAATTTATGAACGTGGCTTCGATTCTGAATCAGGCAGAAAAGGCCTTTTGTTCGGCTTCTGGACTCCCTGGCAGGTGACGCGCGGCTTGAAGGTCGTTCGGCTAATACGCTTGGCGCGGCTTCTGCGACTGGCAAAGAAGCTCGGCGTTGCAGCGGCAGCCAATCCAACAGAGATGGTTTGGGTGTTAATTGGGTCAAGATGATGTCGCAAGATGTCGCGAGCACTGAGTACTAAGAGTGATACTACATGTGCCATGAGTTACCCATATTGCGGATTGTCATCCCATCCCCCATTGATAGATTTAATAGCATTATTGATAGTTTATGTTTCCATTATGGGATGGATGACCGTACCCCCTACAGCATGCGACTGAGGCTTCGGCAGATCACCGAGAGACTTGCTTGCAGTTGCAGCAGAGGATTCAGAGGGAAGCACCAATGGATGGGTCAAAACATGAAATTCATTTTTAGTATTCCAGTATTATCTAGTCATTTCCATATCAATCCATATCACGTAATTAATTATATCACTTTGAGGTTGGTGAACCAGGTCCCAGGTGACCCTGAGTGACCAAGGGCGGCGGAAACCTTCATGGAAGGCAAATATGCTGCGGAGCTTGCTATGGGCTTCGGAAAGGCCGACAGCAAATCACACGGATTGAAAGGGTTTCTAAGTCTGATAGCGGCGAAATGCTTCTTGATGCATCTGAAATCACAAAAGGAGTAGCATCATGGAAGATCTAGTGTGCTTCATGTTGCAGTAGATTTTTGTTAATTATATACATGGCACTTGCCTTGACATTGCCATGCATCAGCAATGTTGCAATGGGATGACAACGATGTTACACCGACGTGCAGATAAGATTCGCATTGCGTTGATAGTACGTACATCTTCACAGTTCAATGTCAACGCACATGTTCACCGAATTTTTCACCGTACATTGGCGGCATATGTACATTGCCTTGCATTGCACTGGCTTTGATTTCACTGAGTTGTTCTAGATTGCAGTACATGAGTAGAGACATTGCATGAGGGATCATGCACGCTGCACGCAGATACGCAGATTTCCATACACACATTCACATTCGTCCAAAGATTCACAGATTGAGGTTTAACATGATGGAAATCCAAGGGTTCAGTAAAGGTATCACCCAAACAATCAAGGTTTGATATGGTTTGATAAGCTTTAAATGCGTTGCACCTGGAGGTTCTCATGTTGCTCTTCGCGGTGTCCCACTGGTGTGCTTGTTTTTGGCATGCCGTGGGTTCTGAGGAGGTGCGTGCCTGTGTGTGCCGTCGTATTCTCTGAGATCCGATTTTGTGGGCAAAACCATATCACCGAGGGTGGCTGGGTTGCAGCCGCAGAATCTTCGAAGGACATTGTGACGCCGGAGTTTGACGGAGACCCTTTGGAAACCAAACAAAGACGTCCAGTCTTACTGGTTTTATACTGACACAACCCAGACGGCCCAAGCAACTGCAGGACTACCGGGGCACGGATCTCCTCTTTGCAAAGCCACTTGACAGCAATCAAAAGACCTACGTGTCTCTTGTCAGGTTTGAGCACTCGTGAATGCCAGGTACACTTGGTCATTGTACTTCACTTTGACCACTCTGACGACCGTGGGTTATGGTCACTGAGCTGCAGATAGATGCTACGGGCACATACTAGTTGCAGTGCCTTGCTGTTCCTTGCTGTTCCTTGCTGTGCCTTGCTGTTGGTGCCGAGGCGACATCACACCTGTGTGGCTCAGCTTCAGAACAGCAGAAATGACAATTGGACATGCCAAAGAGAGAGGACAAGTTTGAACAGCTGTCTTGCACCGACTGAGGACCACCGAAGAGTGTCGATGGGTGTTGCTCCTTCTTCTCACCTCGGCAGTCATATTTTCTGGTCTTTTGGGCATGCTTAGTGATCTCGTGGCCAGCGTGAACAAGGATTGACTTCCGACCTGGAATGGCCAGGTGAGAGGTCTTATTGTTGACGATTTGTTTGGATTTTACAGGGTGGCAAACATAGAAAGCTGTCTAAAAATGCATCTACAGTAACAAGTACATAGAATAATATAGTATACCGTAATGACAGCAATGGATATACAATTCGAATAGGATCGTATAGTATAGTATGCTTTACAAAAATCAATATACAATGTATATATATATATATACAATGTATATATATACAATGTATATATATATATATATGTATATATATACATACACTGTATATATAATATAATATGTTGTCATACAATATATTCATATGATACGATTCAATATTACATTATGTTATATAATAATATAATATACTATAATATAATATAATATAATAAAATATAATATAATATAATATAATGTGATATAACATAATATAATATAGTATAATATAATATAACATAATATAGTACAATACGATATATACACTATGACACAAAATAATAGAATATGACCGAGTATGATGACTATGATATAATATGATATAATATGATACACTATGATACACAAGGACACAATATATATGACATAATACACCATGATACAACGTGATATGATATGATATGACATGATATGATATGATATGATATGATATGATATGAAATGTTAATATATTAGTATAGACAATGTAATTCGCTTATTGTCAAGAGCTTAAATATTCAGACAGGATGCTGCAAGGATAATGCGGCTTCAATTCTGTCAACATCCCAACACACACAATGTGATTACAGTATGAGCACCTTGGTTCGGGATGGGAGAAGAACACAGTCTACTCTTTTGTGGCGGCAGAAATTCATGGAAGCCATTCATCAAGTAATAAAAATGAATAGAAGTGGAGCATGAGACTCAACATCAAAAGCAGCAAACATCGAAGTGTCGTTTGAGGTGGAATATGAGTGAGCCCAGACTCACACCCATTATATAGTGGTGCATGAAGTTTGCTATGGCAGTAGAAGAGTAGGAAACTGAAAAATCATTCAGTGTCAGAACTCTTGTAACATTCGTTGCATGGGAGGTCAAACTGACTGATCACTTTCTACGATTCTATATCATAGCAGTAGGATTGTGTCCGTTCGGGTTGATTAGCTGTCCTGGCCTTTCTTTAGGTTTGAACGTAGTGAAAACAACAATGCAGGTTTTGAAGGAGGCTTCGAAGACACGCTCAGTCAAACCTGGATCCGCTAGACTTTGCACGACAGCTGCTGAATATCCTCAGGCAGTAAAGAAGCAACAAAGAAACAACAAAGAAGCAACGGCCAGCCTTGAACTCGCTGTGATGCAGGAACATCGCCTCATTGCAGCAAAGAAAAGGCAGCTTGCTAGGTGCCTGAATCCAGTGGGTGCTTCTGGGAAGGTTTAAAGATAGGCAGAGTATGTCACACTCTTGGAGTTTCAAATTCGAAATTTTAGATACGTCTCAAGGATTCAGTGTTCTTGACAGAGCATTCTTGCTTTTTGTATCTTCTTGTAGCTTTTTTGTCCAGTCCACAGTCCACCAGGTACATGGCATGGCGAGCTGTTCCGCGCAACTTACTTGGCAAGGCCAGCTGTCGCGGCGACGATGGCGACATGTGAACTGTGACGACATGTGACGACTGTGATGCCGCCAGCCGAGCTGCTAGGTGCGGAGGTACTTTTTGCGACTTGGAAAGCAAGAGAAGCATAATATTTGAGAGATGTCTTTAGCAAATCGATAGGGAATCAAGGAACACACACCCATTTATATATACAAGCTATCACTAGGTTTGGGCAAACTCGTTTGACCTTAGGTTCAAATGGGGTGCACAGAAGGAGACTGCCTTTGTACCTTTGTAGTGGTGCTTTTCATCGCAGCCCTGCATCCATGCAGTTCTATTGGCTTGATACAGGACTATGACTTGTACGAAGAGGAGCTTAAGCGTTCATTGACGCCAACTTTGCGCTCTGATCTTTGCTACCACATTTACAAGGAAGCCGCTCCTGGAAAGTTATCAAGCACTTGCAGTTGCCACGAAATGTTCCAATCATTCTGGATTGCTTCCCTGCTAGAATCTCCAAGCCCGTTGTTCTGAAGGATGTTTTGACTGCATCTCCCTTCCTGGCATGGCCTGCAGCTCAAGCAACAGCATTTGAAGATATAGAATTTGTGCATTTGACCAAGTACCGACTTCAGTTGATGAAGTGAGTAGCAATGAGGATGAGAGGGCACACAGCCTGTATCAAGCACCTGGCTACAAGTGGATGGCTTAGCCTCGTTTCAAACGTGTCATGGTGCCTGCCCATGGTGCCATCGCAGGTTGTCGATCTGGGTTCCATGACAACGGCGACTTTCTCTTTAGAACCGGCGAGGAGATGAAGGACGTCGATGAATTGCTATGGGTCAAAAGCCATAGAATTCCCTTAAGTGAGCACCTAAATAGCCGGTCAATGGATGTTCATCGCCCCAAAATATGGTAATTCATAGGTTTTGACCCCAAATTAAATGATGATAGATTCTAGATGCAGCTCTACCCCGCCATCTGCAGGACATCATCATTTTGCTGGCTGGCACCACTGTGCTGTACAGGACCTTATCTTGCACTTCACCAATGCAACCAGCTCTTCCTTCCCCAATTTCTGGCGCAGGAATGATACAGATGCAGAGGACCAAGAAGACTTTCTGGAGCAGGAGATAGAATCAAACGAAATCAAATGGCATGAAATGTTATTTTCTCCTCGAAAATCGTGTCATGAAAATACAGGCTGTCCACAGCAGTGCCGCAGGACAACCTATTCCCATGGATGGAGCTTGAGGGGCATCAAGCGATGCAAAAGAAGCTTCTCTTGAGGCAAATGATGACCTCAGTGATTCGCAACATGAAAACAAGGCCCGGTGGGTCATGTGGCTACTGGTAGCATCTGGTAGCAGGAGTGCAGATAGATAGATCCGGTGTTTTGCTTTGCACAGAGCCGGTCCACAAAAATCCTTTCCTTTGTTTTTCAGTGAGTTACTGGAATTTGTCGAATGCAAACAGCCCTTTCAGCATCCTGAACTTGATGATTCGCTCGGTTGAAACTCAATGTGAATTGAATATGCAAAGCAGAATCCGCACGTGAATTCTTCTCCCTCTTGTGGACGGACACGCCAACCTAAATCAGCAACCTCGCTGTTGTTTGCAAGGAAGGGGAAGGCGAGATCTATTGGTCTCTCCTCTCGATCCAATGATATGGAGGGCCATTTCTATGGGCAGTGCAAGAACGAGAATTTGGTCCGAGGCCTCTCAGAACTCAAGAAATTTGATGCAGTTCAGAAATCTGCAGCGATGCTGATTCAGTTGGTGTGGAGAGAACGAATAAGACGTCGTGGAGGTGGTGCAGATGTACAGAAGAAATCTCAGGGCCATACCTGCTATGCAGTAGACGCACCGGCCTACTTTGGAGAATCATCCCTTTGGACACCGTACTCCACTTGGACCACCCGGGCTGCGATTCATGAATACACCATTCGAGTGAAGTCGCAGGTGGAGGTGGTCAACATTCCTCGCCTGGCCATCGCGGTGTGCATCGAGAAGTTTTCACCTTGGCTCAGGAATCGCTTTGAGGTCTTTCAGGCTGCCGTGCTCCATGACAGAGACTTTCTTGCGGATAAAGAGTCACAGGTGTCCACAAAGCCCAGTAGCTTGGCACTTATACAGGGATCAATTTGTCACCAACATTCACAGTTTGTGTTGAAGCTGGGGGCTGGGGGGTTGCCTTGGGTCAAATATTTGTACATACTTTGTTTCGTGTGGGTGCTGCTTAAGATTGATACTTGGAAGAAACGATGAAAACACAATGCAGGGGCAAAGGGGGCCGAAACGTGGGTTTCCGACGTTGCGCTGTGACGCTCCCCGGGGCGGGTGGCGCTGCGACGCTGCGACGCTGCGACGCTGCGACGCTCTGGGGGGCGGGTGGCGCTGCGGCGCTGCGGCGCTGCGACGCTGCGACGCTGCGACGCGGGAGCGACGCTGCGACGCTGTTGGCGCTGCGATGCTGCGACGCTGCGACGCGGGAGCAACGCTGCGACCCTGTTGGCGCTGCGACGCTGCGACTCTGCGACGCGGGAGCGACGCTGCGACGCTGTTGGCGCTGCGACGCTGCGACGCGGGAGCGACGCTGCGACGCTGTTGGCGCTGCGACGCTGCAACGCTGCGACGCTGGAGCAACGTTGCGACGCTGTTGGCGCTGTTGGCGCTGCGACGCTGCGACGCGGGAGCGACGCTGCGACGCTGTTGGCGCTGCGACGCTTCCTTCTGCAAGAGTGCACATGGCGTTGCTTCGCGGCTCGACACGCTAGATGTATATAGCACATGATGCAATGCCTTGCATCAGGGATTGCAGTGATTGAACGATGTTTCCCTCTTCAGTTGCCAGCTGGGTATGCATGTGGTGATTGCAAGCTTTTGAATGCGTAATGCATGAGTAATTGGGCTAAGCCTAGCCTGCGTGAAGTTTCTGTAAGTCTTGGGTTTCAGTTGCTAAGCCTGCCCTCAAACCCTTATTGAAGATCGTCAATGAATGTAGAAGTTTAACGGGGCTGGGGAGAATTAAACCCTTATTGAACTTCTTGAATGAATGTAGAAGTTTAACGGGGCTGGGAGAATTAAACCCTTATTGACGATCTTCAATGAATGTAGAGGTTTAACGGGGCTGGGAGAATTAAACCCTGATTGAAGATCTTCAATGAATGTAGAAGTTTAACGGGGCTGGAAGAATTAAACCCTGATTGAAGATCTTCAATGAATGTAGAAGTTGAACGGGGCTGGGAGAATTAAACCCTTATTGAAGATCTTCAATGTAGAGGTTTAACGGGGCTGGAAGAATTAAACCCTTATTGAAGATCTTTGACGAATGTAGAAGTTGAACGGGGCTGGGAGAATTAAACCCTTATTGAAGATCTTCAATGAATGTAGAAGTTTAACGGGGGTGGGAGAATTAAACCCTCATTGAAGATCTTCAATGAATGTAGAAGTTTAACGGGGCTGGGGAGAATTAAACCCTGATTGAAGATCTTCAATGAATGTAGAAGTTTAACGGGGCTGGGAGAATTAAACCCTTATTGAAGATCTTCAACGAATGTAGAAGTTTAACGGGGCTGGGAGAATTAAACCCTTATTGAAGATCTTCAATGAATGTAGAAGTTTAACGGGGCTGGGAGAATTAAACCCTGATTGAAGATCTTCAATGAATGTAGAAGTTGAACGGGGCTGGGAGAATTAAACCCTTATTGAAGATCTTCAATGTATGTAGAAGTTTAACGGGGGTGGTGAGAATTAAACCCTCATTGAAGATCTTCAATGAATGTAGAAGTTTAACGGGGTGGTGAGAATTAAACCCTCATTGAAGATCTTCAATGAATGTAGTTTTAACGGGGGTGGGAGAATTAAACCCTCATTGAAGATCTTCAATGAATGTAGAAGTTTAACGGGGCTGGGAGAATTAAACCCTTATTGAAGATCTTCAATGAATGTAGAGGTTTAACGGGGCTGGGAGAATTAAACCCTTATTGAAGATCTTCAATGAATGTAGAAGTTTAACGGGGCTGGGAGAATTAAACCCCCATTGAAGATCTTTGATGAATGTAGAAGTTTAACGGGGCTGGGGGGAATTAAGCCCTCATTGAAGATCTTTGACGAATGTAGAAGTTGAACGGGGGTTGGGGAGAATTAAACCCTCATTGAAGATCTTCAATGAATGTAGAAGTTGAACGGGTCTGGGAGAATTAAACCCTCATTGAAGATCTTCAATGAATGTAGAAGTTAAACGGGGGTGGGAGAATTAAACCTTCATTGAAGATCTTCAATGAATGTAGAAGTTGAACGGGGCTGGGAGAATTAAACCCTTATTGAAGATCTTCAATGAATGTAGAAGTTGAACGGGGCTGGGAGAATTAAAGCCTTGTTGAAGATCTTCAAGGCATGTAGAAGTTTAACGGGGCTGGGAGAATTAAACCCTTATTGAAGATCTTCAACGAATGTAGAAGTTAAACGGGGCTGGGAGAATTAAACCCTGATTGAAGATCTTTGACGAATGTAGAAGTTTAACGGGGCTGGGAGAATTAAACCCCCATTGAAGATCTTCAATGAATGTAGAAGTTTAACGGGGCTGGGAGAATTAAACCCTCATTGAAGATCTTCAATGAATGTAGAAGTTTAACGGGGGTGGGAGAATTAAACCCTCATTGAAGATCTTCAATGAATGTAGAAGTTTAACGGGGTGGTGAGAATTAAACCCTCATTGAAGATCTTCAATGAATGTAGAAGTTTAACGGGGCTGGGAGAATTAAACCCTCATTGAAGATCTTCAATGAATGTAGAAGTTTAACGGAGCTGGGGGAATTAACCCCTTTTTGAAGATCTTCAATGAATGTAGAAGTTTAACGGGGCTGGGAGAATTAAACCCTTTTTGAAGATCTTCAATGAATGTAGAAGTTTAACGGGGCTGGGAGAATTAAACCCTCAAACCCTGATTGAAGGTCTTCAATGAATGTAGAAGTTGAAAGGGGGTGGGGAGAATTAAACCCTTATTGAAGATCTTCAATGAATGTAGAAGTTTAACGGGGCTGGGGAGAATTAAACCCTTTTTGAAGCTCTTCAATGAATGTAGAAGTTTAACGGGGCTGGGAGAATTAAACCCTGATTGAAGATCTTCAATGAATGTAGAAGTTGAACGGGGCTGGGAGAATTAAGCCCTTATTGAAAATCTTCAATGAATGTAGAAGTTTAACGGGGTGGTGAGAATTAAACCCTCATTGAAGATCTTCAATGAATGTAGAAGTTGAACGGGGCTGGGAGAATTAAACCCTTATTGAAGATCTTCAATGAATGTAGAAGTTGAACGGGGCTGGGAGAATTAAACCCTCATTGAAGATTTTCAATGAATGTAGAAGTTTAACGGGGCTGGGAGAATTAAACCCTCATTGAAGATCTTCAATGAATGTAGAAGTTTAACGGGGCTGGGGAGAATTAAACCCTTATTGAAGATCTTCAACGAATGTAGCAGTTTAACGGGGCTGGGAGAATTAAACCCTTATTGAAGATCTTCAACGAATGTAGAAGTTTAACGGGGCTGGGAGAATTAAACCCTTATTGAAGATCTTCAAGGCATGTAGAAGTTTAACGGGGCTGGGAGAATTAAACCCTTATTGAAGATCTTCAACGAATGTAGAAGTTAAACGGGGCTGGGAGAATTAAACCCTGATTGAAGATCTTCAATGAATGTAGAAGTTTAACGGGGCTGGGAGAATTAAACCCCCATTGAAGATCTTCAATGAATGTAGAAGTTTAACGGGGTGGTGAGAATTAAACCCTCATTGAAGATCTTCAATGAATGTAGAAGTTGAACGGGGCTGGGAGAATTAAACCCCCATTGAAGATCTTTGACGAATGTAGAAGTTGAACGGGGGTGGGGTGAAGTATACCCTCATTGAAGATCTTCAACGGATGTAGGAGTTTAACGGGGGCTGGGAGAATTAAACCCTTATTGAAGATCTTCAATGAATGTAGAAGTTTAACGGGGCTGGGAGAATTAAACCCTTATTGAAGATCTTCAATGAATGTAGAAGTTTAACGGGGGTGGGAGAATTAAACCCTCATTGAAGATCTTCAATGAATGTAGAAGTTTAACGGGGCTGGAAGAATTAAACCCTGATTGAAGATCTTCAATGAATGTAGAAGTTTAACGGGGCTGGGAGAATTAAACCCTTATTGAAGATCTTCAGTGAATGTGGAAGTTTAACGGGGCTGGGAGAATTAAACCCTTATTGAAGATCTTCAATGAATGTAGAAGTTTAACGGGGCGAGGTAGTGTTCAGAGGGGGTCGCTGGGTTGATCTTCGAAGATGCAACATATATTCAAAGGGGGTGGCGGGGCTGATGTCTCAAGGTGCAACGTATTGTTCAGAGGGGGTTGGGGAGTTGATGTCTTGTGATGGTGAAGATGCAACATAGTGTTCAGAGGGGGTGCCAGGGCTACTGTCTCAGCTTGTCCGGTGGCTTCTCGGCTTCTCGGCTTGTCCGGTGGCTTCTCGGCTTCTCGGCTTGTCCGGTGGCTTCTCGGCTTCTCGGCTTGCCCGGCGGCTCCGGTGGCTTATCGGCTTCTCGGCTTGCCCGGCGGCTCCGGTGGCTTCTCGGCTTGCCCGGCGGCTCCTCGGCTTCGCGGCTTCTCGGCTTCTCCGCTTGCCCGGCGGCTCCTCGGCTTCGCGGCTTCTCGGCTTCTCGCCGTGTCCGGTGGCTTCGCGGCTTCCCGGCTTCTCGGCTTCTCGGCTTGTGTCGTACTTCGCGGCTTCGCGGCTTCTCGGCTTCTCGGCTTGTGTCGGGCTTCTCGGCTTCTCGGCTTCTCGGCTTCTGGTCGCATTTCTGGGCCCCTTTTGCCCGTGCTTTGTGAAAACATACGAAAACCGAATACCCTGTTTAAGACTCATTAGTGTAGTCATTGGTGTACTTGGAGATTGGTGAGGTGCAGCTTTCAAACACACATCAAACCTACTTGTGTGAGGAGATATGATTTGGTTCCACTCTCCACCTGGCCTTTTCGGAATCTCCCAGGTATGGGGGTGGGTCAAAATTTCTTGGCTCAGGCAACCACAGATTTTGGACATTTTTAGAGTAATTAGTATAAATTAATCGTACTTATTAAATGCTATATGACATGCTATTATATTAACCTTAGGTTATTCATTTAAACATCCAATTCTAGCTGGTGCCCGATTTTGACGCCTCTAGCCATCAAAATTCCACCAAGCTGTTCCGAATTTCCAAGGTGACGTTCCTCTCCTTTCAGTCGTTCCAGAGCATCTCGAGCTTCAGGACCTTGACCCACGATCTGAACTTGTCTGGACTTGAAACGGGTGTGTCTGAAACTGGGCACCCTTCAATCATGGCAATTTTCATGGGGATGATGAACCAATGGATTTGGAGGTCGATTTTCAGACAGACCTAAACCAGGTTTTATTTGTAGTTCTCTGCATTTAGCATAATCACGCATACAAATCCACATTGTGCGGTTTGCATTCTTTTGCACTTGCAGTGCTTGTGGGTTTATTTCAAAATCCGTATGTTTGGACCTTGGTAATGACCACACGGCTTCGGCGTGGCCAGACGCATTCAACATGGAAAGGAGGACGAAAAGGACGAGATCAAGAACAGCAGCAGCACCTCGTTGAGATTGTGATGGGCATTGCTGATCGACTTCCTGAGGTTTTGCAATTTGCCGCCAAAAATTGGCGAGTGCCAATCAAGTACCATGATGACGCTGGTTGTCACAAAGGAATTCAGAGGTTTCGCTGAGATTTGGCTGCGCATGTTACAATACATGCATTTTGCAAGTTTCTACTCCAGTGATTTCAAAGAAGCCACTTGAACATATCCAAGACTGGCAAACTGCCCAATTGGCACTGCCGAAACCTTTTTTGTGCGGAGATTCAGCAAAGAGAAGGTGGGGACTCGGGGACCAACAAGTCCATGGTGCTAGACTTTCTTTAGAATAAGGGATCAGTAAGGGATCCAAGATGTGAAAACATGTATACTTCATGTGAACAAGTCGTGTGACGGATGGGAATTGAATAGTGGGGTGGCTAAGCAGAGGGAACTTGAGGTGGGTTTGTCTGGTGGAAAGTGGCAGAAAGTGGCTGTTTATCCACACTCAAAAAGTCTGATGAGCTCGTGATCGAGTGAGACTGCAGGAACGTTCGTTTCGGAGCAGCTTCCCAATCATCAGTTTGACATGGGGATGGATAACACTGCTGGCCATTTATCGGATGAGCTGACAACGTGGGCCCAAGGAAAGAAAGAGCCGGACTATGCATACCATGCAAAGGGGTAAGTGACAGTCGACCAAATACACACCGGCGAGACAATTTGCTGAGTAGCATGCAAACATGACATATGACTATTGATTAGGAGGTAGGATGAAGTGAAAGAAAAGCTGACCAACAAATACCACCTTCAAACATCTAGAGAACACACCCTGGTGAGCAACTGTGCTGCTTCAATCTCTAGCGATGCTCAAGCAACAGTGCTGAGGCAGGGCTTCTTTGGTGCTACCCTTTGGTGATCTTAAACCTGGTTTGCTGGAAAAATCATTATTTAGAATGCATTTTCCCATTAATCTCTCCATTCAGAGCGGATGTCTCATTGCAAAATACCAACTGGACAGTGGCAGCAGTGGCAGCAGGAACTTCCCCAGTGGCGTTTGAAGTCGCTTTTGGGTCACACTCGCTGCTGAGAACGGTGTGAGAACGGTCCGGTTCGGTAGCCTTCAGCGACCAGCAATTACCGCAGAACCACTGAGACGATTCTGTTGGTTTGTTGGGTTGCAACACCTCATGCAAATTGTTGGATACTCTTGGCACTCGCGAGGGTCACTTGCGGCTAGCATTCTCCCTTTTCGGATTCTTTACATGAAGGCGAAAAATACAATTACAGCAAATCTGTTGTTGGAAATTAGTTTTTTTGTAATTTTTGACTAAACCATATTAAACCTGTGCACGAAGCAAGACATTGGAGAGGTGATGGGGCGATCGAGGTCGGGGGCTGCAGAAGCTGCTGGGGGACAGAATCAACGGATTTTGGTTTCCCAGAAAAAAGCCCTACCAATCGATTGTGCCCATTCTTAGTGGAGATTGGTAAGCTGCAGGCATTTGTATTTTGCGTTTTTTTTTTCTCTTTCCTTTGCCCAGTCGTGTCAGCAAGCCCACCAGATATCTGCGATGAGGCTAAATTGAGCTGTATGATGTATGGCAGAAACATCATGGAAAAGCAGTGGTGATTCCCCTGCTTTCCTTCTCCAGGGGTCCATCTCGGGTCCATCGACATGTACGATATGCAAGCTTGCAAAGATGGACCCATTGTCCAACTGTATATATATATATGTATATATATATGTATATATATATGTATATATATATGTATATATATATGTATATATATATATAATATATATATATATAATATATATATATATGTATCATATAGTTATCTATAGTTACACCATAATAATCAACAATATTATCCTCCATGATGTGACTTTTCGTGATTTCCTTTGCTCCAAATGGTGGCCGGTGACCCGGTGGCATGCCATCTGTCAGGAGTCGCAGCTCACCGCCCCGGCGGCGGCGGAGACGGCAGCGTGCCAGCTCCTCGCAGCGCTCGCGTCGCCGGCAACGGGCGCGGTCTTCGCCCTCGAGGTCGGGGTTTCACCGGATGGGGATGGCACCAATGGGCTACCAATGGACACAAAAAAGGTAGGTCATGGACTGAGTAAATCTACTGTTAAAATGGTACTAAACCGTTTGATTTAACATCAAACCTCATTCAACCATTCATTTTTTGGGTCAATGACATTTTCGAGACATTTCCAGACAGAACACTTGTGGAGCATTTCTTTTGAGGAGAAAGGGGCGGGGAAAGTTCAACTGGATCAATATTGGTTGAGGATCTGAATTGGGTTCGTTGCATCGATGTATTGATATTAGTACAATTATGCAGATTACCTCCTCATCGAAAAATGGGACAATAATATTACTATCTCATATTTACATCATTTTGCATCCATATTCATTACTATCTCATGATAAGGTAACCGTCCCAAATCATTTTTAACAGTCTCCAGTTGGGACCCCAGGTCTGTGAGCCGGCGCAAGCGGAAGAGCAAGTCCCCCAGCAGGCACTGGTGACGGTGATGGGTCTATATCCATGGATTTTTTTTGATGAATATCAATGAGCACCCAAAAACATGGTACGGGCATGGGGGTTTGATTCTGACCCATCTGAATTGCCAACTCTAGACTTTCAAACCTTCCATATGGGTTTGTCCAAGAATGGGGTGTACCGGTTTTCCGCTGCAAATTGCACATTTTAAGAGGGAAAATTATGATGATCCAGTTGTTTTCGGAGTACTCTATTCGGAGACAAGCCCAAATCATATGGTTAATGAATACTGTCCCATAGTATCCCACAGTATCCCCATCAAATCCCATGATGTACTCACATACACGCAAACGCACATAATAGTATATATTATAAATAAATAATGATGTAGTATGATATGATCCCATACAATGTCGTACGATTTGATATACAATACTTTACTACACTGCAATATAATATTGCATACTATGATATAATTTATAATGAAATACAAAACAGCACAATAAGATATGCTACAATACAATTTGGTTCGATATTATTTAATATAGTATAGTATGGCATAGTATAAATGTAATAAAGGACAATATGACAGAATATAGTACAATACGATATAGTATCGTATAGTATAATGTAACATCCTTATATATATGGCAGAGTATAGTGCAATGCAATGTAATATTAATATAGTGCAATGCAATATAAAATGGCAGAATATGATATGATATGGTATGAATATAACAAAATACCATACAATTCCATACAATGTCATACAGTACCATATGATATATTACTACAATGTAGTAATACACAATGCATCATACCCTAATACAATCTATTATCATCGAGCAATATAATGACCTATGACATACTATAGTATGACATACTATAGTATGATATATGATATGATATGATATGATTTGATATGATATGATGTGATATGATATGCTTGATATGACATGACATAGTATATTACAATGCAATCCAACCAAAGATACTTATAGGATAATAATAAATTACAATATATAATAATAAATTACAACATATATAGCATAATATATTACAATTATTACAATGAGATATGAATCGACATGATATGATATAGTATAATACAATATAATACAAGAGAG
>CAMXCT020000719.1:0-45000 GCA_947184155.2 Cladocopium goreaui | reverse complement strand
ATGCCTTGCTGCCCTGCATTCTGTCCATCCGTGGATTTTTCCGGAAACCAAGGTGTTTCCCATCACATTGGTCGTTTTTCAATAGGTCATACCATACCCTGGAATGGCACATTTTTCAATAGGAAAGAAGATGATCAACCAGTGGATTTTAGGGGACCCTCAACTGAATCAGTCCATGATTGGCTTTTTGTGGAAAGGGGCCGTTGGATCTCTTATTAATTTGCCAGGCACCGTCGCGCATTTTTGCATCAATCTGAGGGACCATGGACCTGACTTCATCTCGATCCGGCATATATATATATATATCTCTCTCTCTCTCTGACTGTTATACACTAAGTTGCAGATGATTTTCTGAGGTTGCGCACGCAGACTGTGCCAAGATTATTGGCAGGACGGGTTTGTTGTTGGTGAAACCTGCATGAAAGACAAGAAACATGTAGCGTTGTAGCTGTGGCATTCAAGCGACAGAATTTGATTTGTTGTAGGTTTCTGGAATGATTGCGAACAAGTCCCATATTCCTCCTTTAATGTTTGCAATCACCCTTTTTTCCTTCTGCACTGGCGTAGTTTCTCAGTACACTCAACACCCACGCATGCTACGGATTCTTATTTCAAAGGACCAGGGTCGGTGCCATTGAACCAGCCTGGAGCAGATGGCTCTTACATTAGAAAAGATCCAGACCGAGAGAATTGCTGGCACAATCATCCCCAACAGCCTCCCTAGACTTTTCCTTCCAGATGCTGCTGTGGTGATTAATTACTGTAAATTCCTTTGATTACTGTAAATCCAATTAGATCCCTCAAATCCAATAAGCACCTATTATTTGATCCCATTAACTCCCACAAGTTTGTTGCGCTCCTCTTTGTGAGGAAGGGGGAGACTCGCATAGAGATTGAGCGCCATAGTGAGGCAGCAACCGTTGTGGACGGCAGTTCAGACTGCTGACCCTGAATGACACTGTAACACTGTTGTGCAGTGGATGGATTGAATATTGAATGGTGAGCAGTGACTGTGACTAGACATAGATTTGGCTGACCTTCAATTCTGGCGAGCTTCTTTTGATCTGGCAGCGAGCTGTAGGATTTTCTATTCCGAACCGACCATTTTATTTGCCGCATCCACATTGCAGACTTGTAGTAGATTGAGTTGGCATGTTCGAGGTTTTTGTTGAAAGATGGTGAAACCATATGAAATCCATTCTTTTGGGTCATTTGACTCCAAACACACGTAGACAGTTTGCGCCAACACACGAAGACATGACCAGAGATTCCGTCTGAAGTCCTGCTATGGAGAATGGTGACAGCAAGATACAGAAATGCATCCGGTCTGAAACAACATCCTTTTGTTTTGAGCCATGGCGGCCGTGCGCGAGACTGCAAAGGTTATAGACATACCGCTGCCTGAATTTGCCGACTTTACGTCCGAGTCAATGCCTCGTAGAGAGAGGGTGGCAACTCGTGCTGTCACAGCTATGGGTGCTCATACAGCGATTTTCAAGAATGTCCGGGAAGTCCAGTTAAAGAACACGCAAGAGCGATGCTGCACCGATCAATGGTTGGATGAAAATGAAAGTGAATGGATGATCTTGGATGCCCTATGTCGATCGAGGCCTTGGGCCACCAACAAAGACAAATCGTTTCCGTATCCTTTCAGGGAGGCAACCGATAGAATGCGCGCCATCGAAGGCCCTTGGGTCGGTGATAACGATGAATTTCCGCGAGACTGGACGCGGGAGGCTGCAGCCGATGACGCTTTGACAAACCTTGTGCAAATCAAGGAGTACCCGCCAGCGCGCCTGGGACTTCATAAGCGTCTGCTTTTTCAACTCTTGTCTTGAGCACTGTTGTTCCCTGAATAGACACTTCCAAAAACTTACCACGAACTGCACTCTTTCAACATCTTTCGACTAAGGAGGCGGTTGCTACTCTTTGCTCCAGATTTTGGGAGTGTGAATTCTTTTGACTCCAGCTGGGCCAAGCTTGATGCGGATTTGTGGGTGGTAAGCTGGCAGGGTTGGACCTGTTGGGATCAGATGATTGAGCAGGTCACCAGGAAGGTCCTATCCTTGGCTGATGGTGTGAGCACAGTTTGGTACGGCCACTCAATGGGAGCCATCGTTGCCTACGAAGTGCTCAAGCGCTTTGACGCCCGCTACCGTTCGCCGGGACCCCAGGAGCGCGGCGAAGCTGTTATCGTGGTCACTTCAACATGTCTTCAACACTACTTGAAGCCCACGTGCTCTTTAAAGATCTTTACAGTGCAAAAGCACACACTTCATTGGTCAATGTCTGCAGACACAAAAGGACAACATCACAACCACAGCATTTTGTGCCAGTGCAACCTCTTCGGCTTTTCTTTTTGATTCTATGGCACCCCCTTCTGAACCACAACCTCACCGTTTGCCTCTAGGGAGTCACGCCATATCCACGTGCCTCTGAGGCCGAATTTGCCTGTTTCCCTGATCATAAGTGGCTGCCCAGCATGGCTCCCAGATCCTTTAGCTGCAGGATTCCCGCGGTTCTTGGCGATATGAGCTCCGAGGGACTGTAGCCATCAACGAAATTATTGTTCAGCGGTCTACTGGATCAGGGTGATTTTGGTCGCCGAGGTCGTTGTCGCGTAGTGCAGTGGTGATCAATGGTGACCAAGCAAATTGTAGTGGACCCCACATACTGAGGCGCCTCATTTGTTCCAGGAGAACTATCGGTGCACTGCTTAGTTTCGGGGGAGAGATGCCCCTAGGTCTTCAAAGCCTGACACGCTGCCCTGTAAGGCCGCTTGAGAAGTATAGCTTCCTGCAAAAGCTTCGTGCCCTGATGCCTTGGGCTTCTATATTATTTGTATATTTAATATCTATATATCTAATTATTGCACAATTACTCACTGTAACATGCAACCTCCTTGAACTTTTTTAGAACTCCTTTCACCGCAGCGCGGCTGAACATAGCTGAACACTTTTCGAGCCTTGTGCCGGATAGCCATGAAGCAGGTATTTGCAATGACTTCGACATCTTGTCGGACGATCAGTCACACACTTGGCACAAAACTCCCCTGTAGTTCCTGCTGGAAGCATCATTTTTAAAGTATCGGCGCAATTGTCCGGGCTGCTTCAGTTCTTTCTGAGCTGAGCCAAGGAAAGCCATCATGGCCAAAGAGTCTGGTTCCCAGCTGGTGCAATTAATGAATCTTGGCGTGGCTCACTTTGCGCCAAGGTTTCAGGTGCAATGGGAAGCCACCGACGCCTTCCAGGTGCGTGAGATCCAGTGAGACAAGTTGACAAAACAAAACTTTCAAACACTGAACCTCGAGTTTAAAGTTATCGATGCCTCACAGCTTGGTGTTTGCGGTAAGTTTTGATGTTGAACTTGACAGGCCATGGACCCAGGCGTGCGGAAGGCGGCTCAGAGCACGGAGCATCGCAAGGACTGCAGAGCTTCTTGCAAGATACACGTCTAACTGAATTGCACAAGACGAAACAAACTATATATTGTCTGCAGGCAATGATGAGTGACCGAAAGATTCTTCAGTCTTATCACTTTCAGCATGTGGGAGTCTCAGCAGACTAACAGTGATAGTTACGGGCTTGCTGAGAGTGAGGCAGCATGCTGCATTTTGCGTCTATCAATCTTATTGACATTTGAATCCCAGCAGCAATGATAAAACTAAGAGCAATATCAAGAACAAGACCAACAGCAAGAAGAAGAATGATGAGAAGGATAATAATTAAGAAGAATAAGAAGAAGAGGAAGAAGAAGGAGAAGAAGAAGAAGAAGGAGGAGAAGAAGAAGAAGGCGAAGGCGAAGAAGAAGAAGAAGAAGAAGAGGAAGAAGAAGAAGACAAAGAAGAAGAAGAAGAAGAAGAAGAAGAAAAAGAAGAAGAAGAAGAAGAAGAAGACGAAGGATAAAAAAAGAAACGTAATAAGACATGAGAAAAGAAGAAAAAAGAAACACAGAAGAAAAAGAAGAAGACGAGGAGGAGAAGGAGAAGAATTCGAAGGAGGAAACAGGAAAAGAAGAAACACAATCAGACAAGGAAGGAAGACACAGAAGAAGAGCAAGAAGCATAAGAATAATCAGAAGAAGAAGGAGAAGAAGGAGAAGGAGAAGGAGAAGGAGACCGAGAAGGTGAAGGTGAAGGTGAGGGAGGAGGAGAAGAAGAGGGAGGAGAAGAAAAAGAAACAGGAGAAGAAACAAAGACCACAAGGCAGAGGAACCGTGATAGAAAGAGCAAAAAAATAAAGACAACAACGGCAGAAGCAGCCGCAACAACGACAACGACAACCACAACGACAACGACGAGGACGACGACGACGACGACGACAACAACAGCAGCATCAGCAGCAGCAGCAGCAACAGCAGCAACAGCAGCAAAAGCAGCAACAGCAGCAGCAGCAACAGCAGCAGCAACAGCAGCAACAGCAGCAGCAGCAACAGCAGCAGCAGCAACAGCAGCAGCAGCAGCAACAGCAGCAGCAGCAAAAGCAGCAACAGCAGCAGCAGCAAGCAGCAGCAGCAGCAACAGCAGCAGCAGCACAGCAGCAGCAGCAGCAGCAGCAGCAGCAGCAGCAGCAACAGCAACAGCATCAACAGCAGCAACAGCAGCCAGCAGCAGCAGCAGCAGCAGCAACAGCAGCAACAGCAGCAACAGCAGCAACAGCAGCAACAGCAGCAACAGCAGCAACAGCAGCAACAGCAACAACAACAACAGCAACAACAACAACAACCACAACCACAACCACAATCACAACGAAAACGACAACGACAACGACGCAAGACCAATCCTGATGACCAGAACCAGAACCACCGAGATTTTTGCCACCCAATGTAAAAGGAGTTGTGACTGCAAACCGCAAAGCAATCCGACGAAATATTTTTTGATGTCGCTTTCCGTGGTCCACTGCTGTCCACCAGAAAAGATTGAAACCTGCTGACCTGCGCGCTAAGGATGAGTGCCCTGCTGTCAACATTCCAGTTTGCGGCCCAGAGCTGGCAAAATGCTAAGAAGATTCTGTCCTCTAGCCCAGCAGCGGTCAGCAGTAGCTTGCATAGTTTAACATGTTGACAAAATCACTTTGGATCTTGTCATGCTTTATTTTAAGGTTGTTGCAATGGCACATGATGAAGATGAACTCGTGGATCAGAGTATGGTGAAGGCTTTGTTTTTTGTACATCCAGCGTTCTCAGAAGTTTCTTTACGGCGGTATTTGAAGCGAACCTCCTCTAGAGCTCTTGCATGCCTAGCCATTTGGGTATGGTTCAAGCATGGCCAAACGTTATCAGCGGGTAAGGGCCAGGAAAGCATTTTGCGTGGTAATTACCTGAAAACCCATGCCAAGTCTGCCACTTGCCACCAGGCTTGGAGTTCCTATGCAAAGCCAGAGAACTTTGAGTTTGTGGCTCTGGAGGACTTTGTTGACATCATTTGTTTCTTTTAGGTTTGTCTGGAAATTGCATACCCCATACCCCCAAAGCCAATGGTTTATCAGTTTATCATCATTCTCCTCGTAACATTTGCATACAGTTTCCCATAAAATTGGGTATTCTGAATTTTGAGACAAACACATGCAATAGTTCAACAAATGTACTGCATGCAGCTTGCCTGAGCTCCATGTTTCCTGTGCCCGGTGAAGCTTTATGTCATTTCACGACTCTGAAAAATACTACAGAGAGCATCATGCTTCCTGATTTGAATCCTGAAAGTAGCCAGTTACTTCACACCGCAACGCTTAGCCACACACTGTCATAGACCATGTGCAAATGCCATGCTGCCAGAACATGTTGAGCCAGGTCCGATTTCCGTAGTTTGTTTTCTTCCACATGCGTGAGCAAATCCAGAAGGTGAAAACAAAGATTCCTTCCAGCAGATTCTAGCAGGGATACCTGTTCCGCTAGATTTCCAAGATGCCAAGCCATGGCAACAATCTCAGAGCGGTTGCGATGTCACATCGTTGCGCGTGGTGTACGCAGCTTTGGGAAGAAGCGAGGAGGATATCGTGGAGGTATCCTAGTCCTGGATCCTGTGATGGCCTGGGGATCCACAGCATCCATGGGCCCCAAGCAGCTTTTAGATGCCATTGATAGGGCAAGTCGAGCTGGTGCCACATTGAGCCATGGCTCCAACCATCAGCAGCTGTGGGAACGCCTCAGTTGCCGTTGTCAGGCCTTGATGTTGGCCTTGTCACCGCCGGAACTGTGCCGGGCTTTATTTGGATTCCACCGTGCCAGATGCAGTGATGCAGAGCTCCTAGCCGCGGCCTGTGACGCGCTTCTGTCTGAAAAAAACTGGGACTTTGATGAAGGAGATGGAACCGATGCAACTTTTTCTGACATGCACAAGCTGGGGAATCATACAGCTATGAGTGCCAACGATGTTGCCATGTTGCTGAAAGCGTTCAGCAAGCACGGCTACAAGGACAATCTGGATGCCATCGACTTTCTCCTGCACCGGGCCAGCCAAACCTTGCCCGATGCAGCTGTGACGGACATTTCTCAACTACTGGCTGCAATGGTCAGACTCGGATTGGAAGATCGGTTTGGGGGCGGAGTTGACGAAGCCAGCCGTGTGCAGCCACCACATCCAGGTTTGCTGAACCAGCTATTTATGCATGCTCGTGGAGGTTTGTTTGATCGCTTCACGCCTGCCAGTGATGTGACCAATCTCTGCATCGCAGTAGCGAAGTTACCGGCCACGCAGCAGGGGAGCCGTTTGTTGTTGGATATGGCTGACAAGTTGGGCTCCGATGCAGGCTTCAGCTATGCCGCCAAAGTGGCTCCACGCGATGTGCTTCGTCGACTGCAGGCCATAGTAGTGGCAAAAGGCCTGGGCGAATCGGGACCCATTTGGCGAAGGCGAGAGAAGCAGCGATGAAAGTTATGATTTCTTAAAAAGATGGGAGTCAAGAATGAATTTGTTTAATAATCAACAATCAGTGATTCCAAACTAGCATCACCAGTTCAGATGTCAATCACACATCCATGGGTTCCCCTTCCCATCACGTACGGGAAAAACGGTTCAAAGAACGCTTCCGGGGTCACAGGCTGAGCGCAGATCAACAATTGCGGCTCTGCAAGAATGTAGCGGCAAGCCTGGGGCATCGCTGCAGTGAGCTCGATTCAGTTGCTCTAGTCGGTGCGTTGCAGGCGGCTGCAGCAGATATATCCATTTCAAATCATCTTATGCACTTTGCATTTTAATGTTGACAGTTGAACTGTTTTGACAGTGGACGGTGGAGAATCATATTATATATATATATATATTATACGTATAATATATATATATATACATATACGTATGTATGTATAAAATATAAATATATGTATATATATACAAATATCAACGTATGTATGTATGTATGTATGTAAGTAAGTAAGTATGTATGTATGTATGTATGTATGTAATGTATGTATGTATGTACGTATGTAATGTATGTATGTAATGTAATGTAATGTAATGTAATGTAATGTAATGTAATGTAAGTATGTATGTATGTAATGTAATGTAATGTAATGTAATGTAATGTAATGTAATGTAATGTAATGTAATGCATGTAATGTATGTAATGTATGTAATGTATGTAATGGATGTAATGTATGTAATGTAATGTAATGAATGTAATGAATGTAATGAATGTAATGTAATGTAATGTAGTGTAGTGTAATGTAATGTAATGTATGTATGTATGTATGCAATGTATGTATGTATGTATGTAATGTAATGTAATGTAATGTAATGTAATGTATGTAATGTATGTAATGTATGTATGTAATGTATGTATGTAATGTATGTATGTAATGTATGTAATGTATGTTATGTATGTTATGTATGTTATGTATGTTATGTATGTTTTGTATGTTATGTGTGTTATGTATGTTATGTATGTTGTGTATGTTATGTATGTTATGTATGTTATGTATGTTATGTATGTTATGTATGTTATGTATGTTATGTATGTTATGTATGTTATGTATGTTATGTATGTTATGCATGTTATGCATGTTATGCATGTTATGCATGTTATGCATGTTATGCATGTTATGCATGTTATGCATGTTATGCATGTTATGCATGTTATGCATGTTATGCATGTTATGCATGTTATGCATGTTATGGATGTTATGGATGTTATGGATGTTATGGATGTTATGGATGTTATGGATGTTATGTATGTTATGTATGTTATGGATGTTATGGATGTTATGGATGTTATGGATGTTATGGATGTTATGTATGTAATGTATGTAATGTATGTAATGTATGTAATGTATGTAATGTATGTAATGTATGTAATGTATGTAATGTATGTAATGTATGTAATGTATGTAATGTATGTAATGTATGTAATGTATGTAATGTATGTAATGTATGTAAGGTATGTAAGGTATGTAATGTATGTAATGTATGTAATGTATGTAATGTATGTAATGTATGTAATGTATGTAATGTATGTAATGTATGTAATGTATGTAATGTATGTTATGTTATGTATGTTATGTTATGTATGTTATGTTATGTATGTTATGTTATGTATGTTATGTTATGTATGTTATGTATGTTATGTATGTTATGTATGTTATGTATGTTATGTATGTTATGTATGTTATGTATGTTATGTATGTTATGTATGTTATGTATGTTATGTATGTTATGTATGTTATGTATGTTATGTATGTTATTTATGTTATGTATGTTATGTATGTTATGTATGTTATGTATGTTATGTATGTTATGTATGTTATGTATGTTATGTATGTTATGTATGTTATGTATGTTATGTATGTTATGTATGTTATGTATGTTATGTATGTTATGTATGCTATGTATGCTATGTATGTTATGTATGTTATGTATGTTATGTATGTTATGTATGTTATGTATGTTATGTATGTTATGTATGTAATGTATGTAATGTATGTAATGAATGTAATGTATGTAATGTATGTAATGTATGTAATGCATGTACTGTATGTAATGTATGTAATGTGCGTAAATGTATGTAATGTATGTAATGTGCGTAAATGTATGTAATGTATGTAATGTATGTAATGTATGTAATGTATGTAATGGTTGTAATGGTTGTAATGTATGTAATGTATGTAATGTATGTAATGTATGTAATGTATGTAATGTATGTAGTGTATGTAATGTATGTAATGTATGTAATGTATGTAATGTATGTAATGTATGTAATGTATGTATGCAATGTAATGTATGTAATGTATGTAATGTATGTAATGTATGTAATGTATGTAATGTATGTAATGTATGTAATGTATTAATGTATGTAATGTATGTAATGTATGTAATGTATGTAATGTATGTAATGTATGTAATGTATGTAATGTATGTAATGTATGTAATGTATGTAATGTATGTTATGTATGTTATGTATGTTATGTATGTTGTGTATCGTATGTATGTTATGTATGTTATGTATGTTATGTATGATATGTATGTATGTATTGTTATGTATGTAATGCATGTATGTATAATATATATATATACAATATTTTGCTGTGTGATGCAAACTCTCCGAAGGCATTTGCTGATTTGCTGCAAGGGCTTGAGGAGCCATCAGCCTGGGAGATGGACTTGTGGCTGATCTGAAATCAGTATATAGATTTTGCAGTTTCTTCTTGCTTGTGCTTTTGAAGACAATTTGTGTCCTGTAGAGCTGACTTCTCGAACAAATCAGGTTGGATCCGCTATGCGCACTATTGCTGCAACGGATGAATAACTTTCCTCCTGAGGAGTGTGTTCGTTGTTTGCAGGCGCACTTCTTCGGGATGGACGCTTTGCTCATCTCTCCGTGCCCCATTTTAGCTTCACTGATACAGTCAAGGATCAAAGTCCTAGCGATTTTTTGTGGTGCTTTCAGACCGTTGGGCGAAGCTCTCCAGGGGTGTCGCAGCAGTTGTGGCTGTGCCTATTGGAGTTGCGATGATTTGTTCAGTGGTTTAAAGTTTTTTGAGGGTCCAATCCTTATATTTCCACGTGGGTACTTGGATGATCAGAAATTTACTAGCTGGCGAGGTTGTTTAGCATATCTAGCTTACAGGAGCGAAACGTCACAGTAGGGAATAATAGCCAAAAAATGGTGAAGTAATAACGAAATTTGGAACTAGTAGGGAAATAAATAATTGGGAACTAATAGGAAAACTAAAAGGGACACATATGATAAGGAAATAATAAGGAACTCATAGTGAAAAACTATGAGGATTGCTGTGACCCTGCTGTGACCGGGTGGCGATTTTTTCGCAAGCGATTTGTCCACATTCAAGAAAATTGCTGTGACTTCAGCACTCGATTGATTGTAGGCATCGCCTTTTGTGAAAATTGCCAGGCAACTGAATCTCTTCTGAAGCTTCGAACCGAAAAGAGCGAGGTGGGAAGGAGAGCTGACAACTCTTCATGCCTTTGGCGTTGAGTTTCGCTCTGGACTGGCGATCCCATAGGAATCATCAGCAAGTCACCGATCACGCTTTAGACCCCCTCCCAATTATGGCGCTTTCAGCAAAGTGCAGCTGTTTTGTATCACATCGACCCCTGGAGGCTCCAAGCTTGCTACGGGAAGTCAATGATTTGGCACAAAGTCTCATTGATTTGCAAACCGCAGAGGTTAAAAAGATGTGCGTGGAAGCCAGAAAAACTCCAGATAGGTACGCCACAGTATTCTGTTTGGGCTTAGGTAGGCTTCAATCGGACTACTTTTTCACTAAGTCCGGTCATATTTTTTGCGAAGGACGTTGCTGATGGTGAAGTGCTGGCACAGCAAGGGCACGGATATTCCTTCAGCGGCGATCCCAGTGGATCCTCCAAAGCGATGAGAGTGGCCGCTGAACACAATCCAAGGCCCTGTTCCGGAGCTGCTGAGCAAGATCAGCGAAACTATGTTGAAACATGAAATCGAAAAAGTTGCTCGACTGCATACATTTACACACATATTATATATATATACTTACACATATCAGTATTCACATAACCATACTACGACAACGACGACTACTGCTACTACTGCTACTACTGCTACTACTGCTACTACTGCTACTACTGCTACTACTACTACTGCTACTACTGCTACTACTCGTATGCCACAACGGCGTGCGCTTTTTCGACATCTCAACTTCCAAAAGTGGTCCGAGCATGGTGTGTTTTGCGCATTTTGACTTCCACACGTGCTTCGCGCCACAACGGCGTGCACTTTTTCGACATGTGTCAAACACTCAGGTGTTTTGTACATTTTGACTTGGAAATGTGCTTCGCGCCACAACACCATGCACTTTTTCGACATCTCAACTTCCAAAAGTTGTCCGACGTTGGTGTGTTTTGTACATTTTGACTTATAAGCGTGCTTCGCGTCACAACGGCGTGCAACTTTTCATCTCTCATCTGACCACATGGCTCCGCACCTGCCGCTTTAGCGAGCCTACTTTTGGACCCTCCGGAGCCACAAATCATTGGAAAAACACAGTGTTTCGCTTCGCGCACCTGGATCTTCTTTCTTCTGGGACTTTCTCTTTTTTGATCTTCTTTCTTCTTCTCTTCTCTTCTCTTCTCTTCTCTTCTCTTCTCTTCCCCTTCTCTTCCCTGACTCTTCCCATCTCTGCTTTTCATCTGTCCATATTGTCGGAATTTTGACTTCTAAACTTCCTTCGACTATTTATTGATATATGTTACTTCCACATCTCTAAAGAAGGTGTATCGTTTTAACAGATGGGACCCACAATTGGGCCTGGCACTCATCAAAGCGAAGTGTTTTTTTCAGGTGGACATCCTAGCTGCGATAGTGATGGCTAAGGATCTTGCAAAGATGTTGCCAGATGTCGGTCCGACATCTGGCCCTATTCCGGACGAGGCTTTGGTTCCCAGATTCTATCACGACCATGCCATGCCAGAATGTGATTCTGGATGCTGTTCAAACATGTAAATGCAACTTCAACCTCTAAACTCGGCCCATGCCAGACTGATTGCGTGGTCATTGGAGCTGGGATAGCTGGAGTGACTTCAGCAAGGGCCATGGTTGAGGCTGGCAGGCCAGGCATGCCAATGTGATGGGCTGGCACAGCCGTTGAGAGATGGGAAATCTTGGCAGGGACGTCCTCATTCTGGACCGCTACGAAACTCTTGGTGGGTCCCAGACTTGGAACTTGTCCGGACTCTTCCAAGTGAGCTGCCCTTCGCGCCATGTCAAGACACCTCTCAGGATTTGGACATACTATGCCAATCAATTTTCGCGGGTGAACACTTCTGAAGTGGGATACCGCCACTTGGTAAGATCAATGGTGATCAAGTCAGGATGGTGCTTCAAGATTGGCATGACCTGCAGATACAGAGCCAGTATCCTGAGTGAATGTGACTAGTGCATTCCTTAAAGGGGGACCAAATGTAATGACTGGACTGGCGAAGATATGGATTTCTTGACTCAGGAATGGTGAATCAAGAGGGCCCTGGATCTCGACCAAATACGGACGCTGCTGTTGCTGAATACGTTCCGCCAATGTTGTTCAAGCAGCTTGGGGATCCCACATATGATATCATATGATCATGGGATATCATTCGGTCGCATGCCAGAATGAGACGAGGACATGTAATGTAATTAGATATGAATGGCAGGATCATTCTCCCACCCATGACATCCTGCGAGACTTGTTTACAGTTTAGCACTCAGTTGCCAAATTTTGTCGCAACATGTCGCAACTGTGCTAGCGACTAGCCATATTATACCACAGCTAGGTTGCGGCAAAGTTTTCCTACGGCAAGTTCCGCTGTGGGATCGACGTCTTCAAGGTACTTTGTGCATGTCGATGGCATTTCGTTGGATGTGTTAGAGTTTTTTTCAAAGGGGAAGCTTTTGGAGCCTGAAAATAGGGAGCATCTCATGGGTCAATTCATCAATTAGCCAGGTCACACAGCGAAATGTCACCTCCCCAGCTTGGGTGACAGTGTGATGTGCGGTTCGCAGTGAGCAGTTTTTCCCAAGGACAAAAGCTATGATGTGCATTGGAAGAATCTGAAGACCGGTGAGACCAACAAGGTACTTCAGTGACTTCAGTCACTTTAGCGACTTCAGTCTCAGACCTCTCAAATTACCTTGCTTGTTCTGTGTTGTCTCAGAAGTGTTTTGGAGAATCTGCATTGACTTTGTTGCAGACGCATGCAATGAGCGTGTGCTTTCACACAAATCGCAGAATTGGGAAAAGTTGACGCCTGAGTTTTCCCACAGCTTGCCCTGTCAAAAGGTTTCATTTCATTTCTTCCGGTCTTTTGGCACCTTCAAGTTGCATGTGGTCAAGGACGAGATGTGGACTGGCCTGGCAGAGAGAAATTTCGAGGGGAATGTGACCAAGCGGCACAGAGATTGTTTATGAATGTTTATGTTTCAGGCCTTGTCCTTTCCAACCTTCGATGTGTGCAAACTTACGCTAGTCTTCCCCATCTCAGTCCATTTTCTCAGCACCTCTAGAAAGCTTGCGGCAAATCTGAAGCTGAGAATTTAAGTCACATTTTCCAATCAATCGTAACGGAGTGTCAGCAATTCCGTAATGCAATCGGGCAAGGCCTACGGTAATCTGTCTAAGAGGCCAGACAAGTACTTGCATTGCGACATCTGGTTACATTTGGCTGAACCCAGCAAGTGTAGATAGCAACTCATACCAAGGCGTCTATGGCTATGCAAACGAGGCTGGGGAAGAATGTTCACATATCAATCCAAGTCAGGAGGGCAGTCTTCTGTTGGCCTGTGCCCGGGTGCCCGTGTGCCCACGGGCCCGTGGATCGGGGTTGTGCCCGTGGATCGGGGTTGTGCCCGGGTGCCCGTGTGCCCGGGGTAGCAACGTGGTGGTTCTTGCTGCCTAAGTGCTACACAGACTTTGTACAGTCCAGAAGTGACACGCTTGCATCACTTCAAGGAACCATGTCAATGGACCAGGCAGTTGCAGTCTGCCTTTTGATTCCCCAAACAGTTTGTCCACACTCAGGGGTTCTTACGGTAGGTGTAAAGGCCGGTGCCTGATCTGGGTGCTCACTCTGGTCTGCGGCATTTTACCTGTAAATTTCCGTATGATGTGGCACTTGTGACATGTTGAAGTGCATTTCGACTGCGCAGGCTCGCACAAAGTGTGTGTCCGCGTTCTGGGCTCAATCTGGGCCACGGCATTTTACCTGTAGATATCCGTAAAAAGTGGCTCTTGTGACATGTCGAAGTGCAGGCTCGCACAAAGTGTGTGTCTGCGTTCTGGGATCATTCTGGCCGGCGGCATTTTGCCTGTAAATTTCCGTATGATGTGGCTCTTGTGACGATGCCCTAGGACTGATATGTGCCCGTGTGCCCGTCTATCTGTGTGTTGATCTCTCTTTCTCCCTCTGTCTCTCTCTCTCTCTCTCTCCCTCTCTCTCTCTCTCTATCCCTCTCTTTCTCACTCCCTCTCTCTCTCTATCTGTATCCCCCTCTCCCTTTCTACTTATCGATTTATCCTTTTGTGTATGTACCTATATGTCTGTGTGTCTGTCTTTCTATCTATCTACCTATCTGTCTATCTGTTTGTCTGTCTGTCTGTCTGTGTCTGTCTGTGTCTGTCTGTGTCTGTCTGTGTCTGTCTGTGTCTGTCTGTGTCTGTCTGTGTCTGTCTGTGTCTCTCTGTGTCTGTCTGTGTCTGTGTCTGTCTGTGTCTGTCTGTGTCTGTCTGTGTCTGTCTGTGTCTGTCTGTGTCTGTCTGTGTCTGTCTGTGTCTGTCTGTCTCTGTCTGTGTCTGTCTGTCTCTGTCTGTCTCTGTCTGTCTCTGTCTGTCTCTGTCTGTCTCTGTCTGTCTCTGTCTGTCTGTCTGTCTGTCTGTCTGTCTGTCTGTCTGTCTGTCTGTCTCTGTCTGTCTCTGTCTGTCTCTGTCTGTCTCTGTCTGTCTCTGTCTGTCTCTGTCTGTCTCTGTCTGTCTCTGTCTGTCTCTGTCTGTCTCTGTCTGTCTCTGTCTGTCTCTGTCTGTCTCTGTCTGTCTCTGTCTGTCTGTCTGTCTCTGTCTGTCTCTGTCTGTCTGTCTCTGTCTGTCTCTGTCTGTCTCTGTCTGTCTCTGTCTGTCTCTGTCTGTCTCTGTCTGTCTCTGTCTGTCTCTGTCTGTCTCTGTCTGTCTCTCTGTCTGTCTCTGTCTGTCTCTGTCTGTCTGTCTGTCGGTCAACCGGTTGCTGCAGCGTGATGTCATAGCAGCATTATGAGCTCGTTGCCCGTCGTTGTAGACCTTGGTGTTTGTTTGACGGTTGCCTCGTTGTTTGCATGCAGCTTTGTTCCGCTGTGCTGTGATGCCTTGATTTTATGTTAATTTCGGCATGCGGCGTTTCGGTGCCGTCTGCTGTAGATGGCATGTCGCTGTCCTTGCCGTCGTGTTGCGTGCAGCTTAATGTCGTTGTTTTGCCTTGATCTTAAGTTAATTTCCACATGTGTCGTTTTGGCTCCGTCTACCGTAGATTCCTTTATGTGGGCTCGCCGTTATTCCGCTGCAATGTTGTTATAGAATGGGCTAACGCCCTGGTGCCGCCGACCCCCTTTCAAGGGCGCCCCCCTCCTTGCCAGTGCCAGTGCCATGGATGGGAAGGTTGCAGCCCAGCAGCCGGTTGAGAAGCTGAACGGTGCTGGCAATGGCCGGGCGATCCCGGCAGCTTTGCTTCGATGGTCCGGTGGTCGGGTTGTCATTCTCAATTGGTGGATCAATCTACATACGGTCATGGGGAGTGTTACGGACGGTCAGGCGGGGTCAGCGGAATAATTGTGACTCTTCAAAGCTGTGGCACCTCTTATTCACCAACACTCGGAAACGATCCACACTGGCCAGTTTTATGGAAACTGATGGAAATTGCTTATTTTTGTTGTCCCACCAACAGCTTCTGTCTTTACAATTCGACTTATCCAGGTCTGTTGGTAGTTAAAGTTAGACAAAAACAAACGATTGCTACTCCCTGGACATTCAACGCGCAAGACAAGGTTGGAACAGGGAGTAGTAATGATTGGAACAAAGTTGGTCTGTTGGGAGTAGTAATCATTAATCACCACTTACTTCCAGGTCTGTTGGTACAAACGTTGGATGTTTTCCTTGCCTTTGTCCATGATTTTGGAACTGGTTTCCTGTGTATGCCTCCTAACCTGATGCTTCAAAAAACTCGTGTCATGTTCATCTGTCATGTTCCATGTCAACTTGGTGTAGACCATCCGGGACGAAAAGAAATTTTCTGGCGGGGCCTGGAAACGAGCACGCAGGGGGAGGTGAGTGTGTCTAGATTGTTCGGGTAAAGCATGGGGGTGGTGGAGATGCAGCGTCTGCAAGGTAAAGCAAGCAGCGTGCGCTTTTGAATCTTGGCTGGCGCAACATCGTTCTTGTAATGGTGACCAAGTCTGTAGCAACTGCTGGCAGTGCCCCATTCCCCGGGGAAGCATCAGCAAAGCGGTACAGCGGGTACCGGCAACGCAGGCGAAAGTGGCGAGGAGGGCAGCGGAAGAAAAAAAGGCACGCGCCATCGCCGATGTCTGGGATGCCATCGCGGAACGAAAACGGAAGAGAGAACAGGAGAGCCCCCAAAGGAAGGAAGCAGAGCCGAAGGCAAAACAGCGCAGACAAGAGAACGGAACAGAAATGACCACAGAGGGGCCTGCAGAGGTACATGGCCAACAGGACGACAGCAACGGACGGCAGAGGGCGGTGCGGCCAACGAAGGCAGCAGAAGCCATGGCCAAAGGCAAGATTTTCCACTACGTGTGTCCGCATTGCAAGCAGCCTGTAAACAGTACTATACGAACAGGCCAAGTCAATCACCGCCGCACATGCGGTAACTATTTCCAAGTCAGGGAAGGACGCCCCTGTGCGAAACAGTATGACTACGTTTGTCCTGCTTGCAATGGGCATGTAGCTAGTAACGTGGCGACAGGGCAAATAGACCATCGAACAGTCTGTGGGAACAAATTTTCTGTTCAGGATGCTGTTGTTAAAGAGAAAGGCGTCGTTTACAGGTGTCCATTTTGCAAGGGAAATGTGAGAAGCGATGTCAGGACGGGGCAAATAGACCATCGAACAGTCTGTGGGAACAAATTTTCTGTTCAGGATGGTGTTGTTAAAGAAAAAGGCATCGTTTACAGGTGTCCATTTTGCACGGGAAATGTGAGAAGCGATGTCAGGACGGGGCAAATAGACCATCGAACAGTCTGTGGGAACCAATTTTATGTGAAGGACAGTGCGGTCAGCAAGAACACACGGTGTCATGCGCACAGCTGCCCGGTGTGCTCAACTGTTGTGTGGTCCTCGCAGTCATGTGGGCGCATTGCGGTGACGCATGTCACGCCCTCGGGAAAACGATGCCAGATGAAACATTGGCACGTTCCCGACAAAAAGGCAAAGAAAAAAAGGACATGAAATAGAAAGATTGCGCTTGCCGTAGGAACAGATGGCAATGGCAAGACCTCTGCAGCGAAGCATTGCCCTAACAAGAGAGGGCTATGTGCAGGCAAAGGGCAGGCTGCAATGCTGGAATGCTGACGGCCAGGAGCTTGGTGGAAGCTGCCGCGAGGGATGTGCAGGCAAAGGGCAGGCTGCAACCCTGGAGCAGCAAAGGCTGACGGCCAGAGGGCGTTGTGGAAGCTGCCGCGAGGGAATTGGAGGGTTTTAGGGGTTTTAGGGGTTTTAGGGGTTTGAAGCCTGGCAAACGACAGGCTCGAATGCCCTAACAAGAGAGGGCTATGTGCAGGCAAAGGGCAGGCTGCAATGCTGGAACGCTGACGGCCAGGAGCTTGGTGGAAGCTGCCGCGAGGGATATGCAGGCAAAGGGCAGGCTGCAACCCTGGAGCAGCAAAGGCTGACGGCCAGAGAACTTGGTGGAAGCTGCCGCGAGGGAATTGGAGGGTTTTAGGGGTTTTAGGGGTTTTAGGGGTTTGAAGCCTGGCAAACGGCAGGCTCGAATGCCCTAACAAGAGAAGGCTATGTGCAGGCAAAGGGCAGGCTGCAATGCTGGAACGCTGACGGCCAGGAGCTTGGTGGAAGCTGCCGCGAGGGATATGCAGGCAAAGGGCAGGCTGCAACCCTGGAGCAGCAAAGGCTGACGGCCAGAGAGCTTGGTGGAAGCTGCCGCGAGGGAATTGGAGGGTTTTAGGGGTTTTAGGGGTTTGAAGCCTAGCAAACGGCAGGCTCGAATGCCCTAACAAGAGAGGGCTATGTGCAGGCAAAGGGCAGGCTGCAATGCTGGAACGCTGACGGCCAGGAGCTTGGTGGAAGCTGCCGCGAGGGATATGCAGGCAAAGGGCAGGCTGCAACCCTGGAGCAGCAAAGGCTGACGGCCAGAGAACTTGGTGGAAGCTCCCGCGAGGGAATTGGAGGGTTTTAAGGGTTTTAGGGGTTCGAAGCCTGGCAAACGGCAGGCTCGAATGCCCTAACAAGAGAGGGCTATGTGCAGGCAAAGGGCAGGCTGCAATGCTGGAACGGCCAGGAGCTTGGTGGAAGCTGCCGCGAGGGATATGCAGGCAAAGGGCAGGCTGCAACCCTGGAGCAGCAAAGGCTGACGGCCAGAGAACTTGGTGGAAGCTGCCGCGAGGGAATTGGAGGGTTTTAGGGGTTTTAGGGGTTTTAAGGGGCTATGTGCAGGCAAAGGGCAGGCTGCAAGGCTGGAACGCTGACGGCCAGAGCTTCGTGAAGCTGCCGCGAGGGATATGCAGGCAAAGGGCAGGCTGCAACCCTGGAGCAGCAAAGGGTGACGGCCAGAGGGCGTGGTGGAAGCTGCCGCGAGGGAATTGGAGGGTTTTAGGGGTTTAGGGGTTTTAGGGGTTGTGCAGGCGCAGGCGCAATGGAACGCTGACGGCCAGAGGTAGCTGCCAGGCAAAGAGGCAGGCTGGGCAGCAAAGGTTGGTGGAACGCGTGGCAAACGGCAGCTTGAATGCCTTAACAAGAGAGGGCTATGTGCAGGCAAAGGGCAGGCTGCAATGCGGGAACGCTGAGCCAGGAGCTTGGTGGAACCTGCCGCGAGGGATGTGCAGCAAAGGGCAGGCTGCAACCCTGGAGCAGCAAAGGCTGACGGCCAGAGGGCTGGTGGAAGCTGCCGCGAGGAATTGGAGGGTTTTAGGGGTTTGAGGCTGGCAAACGGCAGGCTCGAACTTGCCCAACAAGAGAGGGCTATGTGCAGGCAAAGGGGCTGCAATGCTGGAACGCTGACGGCAGGAGCTTGGTGGAAGCTGCCGCGAGGGATATTGCAGGCAAAGGGCAGGCTGCAAACCTGGAGCAGCAAAGGCTGACGGCAGAGACTTGGTGGAAGCTGCCGCGAGGGAATGATTGAGGGGGGTTTTAGGGGTTTTAGGGTTTGAAGCCTGGCAAACGGCAGGCTTGAAGGCCCTAACAAGAGATGGCTATGTGCAGGCAAAGGGCAGGCTGCAATGCTGGAACGCTGACGGCCAGGAGCTTGGTGGAAGCTGCCGCGAGGGATGTGCAGGCAAAGGGCAGGCTGTGCAACCCTGGAGCAGCCAAGGCTGACGGCCAGGCTTGGTGGAAGCTGCCGCGAAGGAATTGGAGGGTTTTAGGGGTTTTAGGGGTTTTAGGGGTTTGAAGCCTCGCAAACGGCAGGCTCGAATGCCCTAACAAGAGAGGGCTATGTGCAGGCAAAGGGCAGGCTGCAATGCTGGAACGCAAAGGGCAGGCTGCAACCCTGGAGCCTGACGGCCAGAGGGCGTGGTGGAAGCTGCGGGAATTGGAGTGTTTTACGGGTTTTAAGGGTTTGAAGCCTGGCAGGCAAACGGCACGCTTGAATGCCCTAACAAGAGAGGGCTATGTGCAGGCAAAGGGCAGGCTGCAATGCTGGAACGGCCAGGAGCTTGGTGGAAGCTGCCGCGAGGGATATGCAGGCAAAGGGCAGGCTGCAACCCTGGAGCAGCAAAGGCTGACGGCCAGAGGGCTTGGTGGAAGCTGCCGCGAGGGAATTGGAGGGTTTTAGGGGTTTTAGGGGTTTGAAGCCTGGCAAACGGCAGGCTCGAATGCCCTAACAAGAGAGGGCTATGTGCAGGCAAAGGGCAGGCTGCAATGCTGGAACGCTGACGGCCAGGAGCTTGGTGGAAGCTGCCGCGAGGGATGTGCAGGCAAAGGGCAGGCTGCAACTCTGGAGCAGCAAGGCTGACGGCCAGAGGGCTTGGTGCCGCGACAGAATTGGAGGGTTTTAGGGGTTTTAGGGGTTTTAAGGGGCTATGTGCAGGCAAAGGGCAGGCTGCAAGGCTGGAACGCTGACGGCCAGGAGCTTCGTAGCTGCCGCGAGGGATATGCAGGCAAAGGGCAGGCTGCAACCCTGGAGCAGCAAAGGCTGACGGCCAGAGAACTTGGTGGAAGCTGTCGCGAGGGAATTGGAGGGTTTTAAGGGTTTTAAGGGTTTGAAGCCTGGCAAACGGCAGGCTCGAATGCCCTAACAAGAGAGGGCTATGTGCAGGCAAAGGGCAGGCTGCAATGCTGGAACGCTGACGGCCAGGAGCTTGGTGGAAGCTGCCGCGAGGGATATGCAGGCAAAGGGCAGGCTGCAACCCTGGAGCAGCAAAGGCTGACGGCCAGAGGGCTTGGTGGAAGCTGCCGCGAGGGAATTGGAGGGTTTTAGGGGTTTTAAGAGTTTTAAGCGTTTGAAGCCTGGTAACGGCAGGCTTGAATGCCTCAATGAAAGATGGCTATGACACACCTCCGGTGGTCCCAGGCGCCGCCCCTGCCTTTGCGAAGGCCAGGGTCGGCGGATTATTCCGTCATGTTACCTGAGTTTCTTTGATTCCTGTGCCCGTGTGCCCGTAGATTGACTGTGTGCCCGTGCCCGGTTGCCCGGATGCCGGTCGATTGCCCGTGTGCCCGTGTGCCCGTGATTTGGCTGCGTGTCCGTGTGCCCGGGTGCCCGTGTGCCCGTGTGCCCATGGATTGCCCGTGTGCCCGTGTGCCGTGAGCAGACCTATCTCCGATCCAAGCACTGCTTGACGACCGCGGTCGAGGTTTTGCCCTTGAAGTTCTGGGGCAAGAATGTGTCCCCCTCAGTAAGCATCAGTTTTCGGGATGTTTGAATGCTGTGAAAGGTGTGTGTTCACACAATCATTCCACTGAAGACCCGAGGTCATTGTAGTGGGAGCAGGAGCTTTCGCGTGCGCAGCTGTCATCAGCACTTGCAACCAGCGAAGAACCGCCGGATCCTGGTGATTCTGTGACATGCAGGTATGAAAATCTTCGAACCGCGATAGAGCATGGGGCGAGACATGCAGGAAACTCAGTTCCAGAATGTTGATGAATCTGTTTAATCCACCGAACAGATCTAGGGAATCTAGGTGCAAGTTGGATTCCACATGCCGCTGGTGATTTCGTACCCAGGTGACGATGCTGGGACGTCGCTCTGGCACCACCTGTCCAAAATGGCCAGCCCGCCTTTGTTGCAGAAACGATGCTGACAATGCGTCCTTGTACTGCTTGGAAGCATTTGGACGCCAAAACATGGAGTGCATTCAAGTGAATGCATTCAGATCATGCATTTGGATTTGTTCTGGTGTCCCTGTCAGACGATTGTTTTTTTCATTTTTTTTCCCCACCTGCCAGGTGAGGGTTGTTAGATTTTATCAGAGCTGTTCTCCTCCTCCTCCTCCTCCTCCTCGGCTAGCTGTCCTCCTCCTCCTCCTCGTCCTCCTCCTCCTCCTCGTCCTCCTCCTCCTCCTCCTCCCCCTCTAGTTTCTCCTCGACCATGTCTGCATCAACTTCCACCTCCACTTCCGCCTTGCCAACTCTTCGCCAAGCTCTTTGCCAACTTCCCAGCTCAGTGTGCACTGGGACCTCAACCTGGGACCTGCCCAGCTCAGTGTGCACCGCTGGACCTCAACCTGGGACCTTCCCAGCTCAGTCCGCTGGACCTCAACCTGGGACCTTCCCAGCTCAGTGTGCGCCGCTGGACCTCAACCAGGGACCGTCTCAGCTCAGTGTGCACCGCTGGACCTCAACCTGGGACCTGCCCAGCCCAGTGTGCACCGCTGGACCTCAACCTGGGATCTGCCCAGCTCAGTGTGCACCGCTGGACCTCAACCTGGGACCTGCCCAGCTCAGTGTGCACCGCTGGACCTCAACGGCCAGATAGAATGCCAGAAAATATGCCAGATAGAGTGTCAGATGTAATGCCAGAAGATATGCCAGATAAAATGCCATGAGATATGCCAGGTAGAATGCCAGATAGAATGCCAGAAGATATACCAGATAGAATGCCAGAAGATATGCCAGATAGAATGCGAGAAGGTATGCCAAATAGAATGCCAGATAAAATATCAGATAGACTGCCACAAGATATGCCAGATAGAATCCCAGAAGATTTGCCAGATAATATGCCAGAAGATATGCCAGATAGAATGCCAGATAGAATGCCAGAAGATATGCCAGAAAATATGCCAGAACATCTGCCAGAAGATATGCCAGATAGAATGCCAGAAGACATGCCAGAAGATATACCAGAATATATGCCAGAAGATATGCCAGATAGAATGCCGGATCGAATGCCAGAAGATATGTCAGATAGAATGCCAGAAGATTTGCCAGTAACAAATCGATAAATGTCATGGTGGGGATCACTCGAAGTAAAGTAATTTGTTGTATTTTCGGGCATGTACAAAACACGAAAGCACGTGTATGATCGTGTGCACAGCAAGTTCAACTTTCCACTCCAGAATTTCCTGAAATGGTGTCAAGATTGTCAAGGATCATGGCAATCACGACCAGGGAAGTGAAAATTCAAATAGATTAGCCCAGCACTTGCACCCCAAAAGGCAGCTACACCATGCTGCACAATGCCGATGGCCAGGATTGATGTCATCGCCTTCCTGCGACCTGCAGATGAGCTGCCTGGCTTTGAGCCGTCCATAGTCGCTTGAGAGTCGCTGAAGATCGTGCTCAGTGCTTAGGTTCTACAACACGAATAGGGCGGGCAACATCATTAGCTTTGATGTATGGAAGCAGTGTTACGAGGAGAGCGGTGATGTTCAAATCGCAGAGAGTGAAGCGCTTCAGTTCCACTCACAATCTTTGCATATCTCTATCGACTCTATCTCTGCAGGATTCAGGCTTGCCGAAGCCCGAATGTGCGGATCTTATTCGTAGTTAGGAGACCCGACCACAATGCAGCAGTGAAATGCGATTGTGACCACAGTCCGCCTTGCGAGGTTGGGCAGAAGGGCTGCTGAAGCCGCACAATCACACAGTCTCAGTGCTCCAGACATGCTTGTCTTGGTCATGTAAAGGGCATTGTGGGAGTGCTGGCTTGTTTTGACCGGGAATCCGACACGACTTTGTGGTCATATGATAAGACAATATAAGACATCTCTCAAAGATCTTCGGCATGGCCTTGGACCTCCCGTCAGGTCTCCGATCTTGGCTTCATCGCTGGATACCACGGGCTTGCTACCCTCAGGCCATACAAAGATGCATGAAGCGAATCAGAAAACGATGATGAAATGCGACCCACAAATGGCCGACTAAAAGATGCATGAATAACTTCTCTGATTTTCTCTGTTTAATGAATCTGAATAAATGGTTAGTATAGAATTTGTGAGAGACCACCTGGCCTTGTTGGAAAAACACTAAATTCGCAGAAAACACAAAACAAGCGAAGAGAAGAAGGCAGCACATAGTCGTTGTGAGGACTGAATCTTTGAGGGCCCTTTGCGACACTGATGCCCTGCGATCAGCTTGTCCACTGCGGGAATTATACAGTGCTTTGCCTCAGGGTGGGCGAGATCCATGAATATCGCAATGATGGTCAGGGAGTGATTCTGAAGGCCCGGGAGACTCCCAGCTGCATGAATTGGCATAAATCTCACGGTGACACCGCTGGTAGCACACTTTGGATGTGGTGTGACATGGAGTGATGCTGGGGATGCTGGGGAAGGATGGATCTAAATTGGACTGCGACATCATCATCAAGGCTGGAGCTGAGCCACCAGGCACCAGGATCCACCAGGACCAGGTTCCAAGTGACATGGAACGATTGACCTTGGAGTCTGCGTCCGAAGGCAACAGGCTTCCACCTCAACGATGAGGTCCCTAAAATTTGTGGTCGGAAGAACATCTATTCCTACGACCTGTTGGACTACAACCTCCTGTGACCCTGGATGCCTTGGATGTGAACTTTGGATGTGAACTTTTTCCCCACCTGCCAGGTGAGGGTTGTTAGATTTTATCAGAGCTGTTCTCCTCCTCCTCCTCCTCCTCCTCGGCTAGCTGTCCTCCTCCTCCTCCTCGTCCTCCTCCTCCTCCCCCTCTAGTTTCTCCTCGACCATGTCTGCATCAACTTCCACCTCCACTTCCGCCTTGCCAACTCTTCGCCAAGCTCTTTGCCAACTCTCTTCGCCAAGCTCTTTGCCAACTCTCTTCGCCAAGCTCTTTGCCAACTTCCCAGCTCAGTGTGCACTGGGACCTCAACCTGGGACCTGCCCAGCTCAGTGTGCACCGCTGGACCTCAACCTGGGACCTTCCCAGCTCAGTGTGCACCGCTGGACCTCAACCAGGGACCGTCTCAGCTCAGTGTGCACCGCTGGACCTCAACCTGGGATTTGCCCAGCGCAGTGTGCACCGCTGGACCTCAACCGGGGACCTCCCCAGCTCAGTGTGCACTGCTGGACCTCAACGGGCAGATAGAATGCCAGAAGATATGGCAGATAGAATGTCAGATGGAATGCCAGAAGATATGCCAGATAAAATTCCATGAGATATGCCAAATAGAATGCCAGAAGATATGCCAGATAGAATGCCAGAAGATATACCAGATAGAATGCGAGAAGGTATGCCAAATAGAATGCCAGATAAAATGTCAGATAGACTGCCACAAGATATGCCAGATAGAATCCCAGAAGATTTGCCAGATAATATGCCAGAAGATATGCCAGATAGAATGCCAGATAGAATGCCAGAAGATATGCCAGAAGATATGCCAGAACATCTGCTAGAAGATATGCCAGATAGAATGCCAGTCTACATGCCAGAAGATATGCCAGAACATCTGCCAGAAAATATGCCAGATAGAATGCCAGAAGACATGCCAGAAGATATACCAGAATATATGCCAGATAGAATGCCGGATCGAATGCCAGAAGATATGTCAGATAGAATGCCAGAAGATTTGCCAGTAACAAATCGATAAATGTCATGGTGGGGATCACTCGAAGTAAAGTAATTTTGATTAATTTTTGTGCATCGTGGGTATTAAAGCAGCTTAGTGCTTAGTGCTTGCTGGCAACTGCGGGAGGTATGGGGCCGAGCCGTTGTTGGATGGTGCTCAATTTGGCAGCGCCAAAGGGCGCATTGCAGAGGAAGAGCAAGTCAGCGAAGAGGCACAGTGGATAATGTTTGTATGGGTCAAACTTATCGCCCTCCTCAAAATGGATGGTTGAGTACAAAAACAAGGCCAATTTAGGGGTTGACTGGTACTCCAATATTGACGAATATTGACGCATACAAATGTACCCCAAGATCATACAGTAATCTCTGCTCCCTAATACTAACCCCGCCCGCAAATGGTAAACACGGTGATCTATTTTTATGATTAAGAGGTATTTAGCGGGTGCCCCTAATAATAAAACAGAAACCTTAACAAACAAATGAAAATTTTGATTTCAAAATCAATTAAATCCCTTTTTGACAACCTTTTAAAATATTGCCAAAAATTGGATTTCGAAACTTCCCCCTAATAATAAAACAAAAACCTTAATTAAAAACAAAAAACGATTTCGAAATCACTTAAATCCCTTTTTAAAATCCTTTCAAAATATTTCCAAAAATTGGATGTTGAAACTTTCCCCCTATAATAGTCAAATTAAAACATCAATAAACAGAATAAAACACATGATTTCAAAGTTGATGAGACCCTAATAATAAACTTACGGTTCTCGTTCTATTTTTATTAATAGGGGGTAGAAATCACTATTTCACCATTCTGTTCTCCAATTGGTTTTCAATTACCACAATTAAGAACGCAATTGTGAGCAACCAAAAAAACCGAAAGTGGCAATCATCTATTTTTATTAGTTGGGGGAATTTTAGTAATAGGGAGAAGAGATTAGTTGGGCACTTGGATGGCCTGGCCTGTGGCCGTGCGTCCGGTCAATCATGATAAATCACATGTGTCATTGACGGCTGATCGCAGGCACTCTACGAGGGCATCCTCCAAATGCAGAGGAAAGGCCTTCCAGATGTTGTGCAGCGTATTCACCTCAACTTGCATCATGTTGGACTAGAGCTGTCACAGCTTGTGTCAGAAAACTAAGCAGAACAGGTGCGATCTTCTCATGCTGACGGCCATGTAAGGCAACAATCCCTTTGGATCTGGGTATGCAGGGCCGATGTACGTTTCATCCTGGTTTTTCAAGTGGCTTGAAGCTCAGCCATATTTTGTCTTCCGCCAGCTGGCAAGGACAGAAACGTAACATGATGATCCATTTGGGATGAAGGGCCAAGTTTGATGTCAGCTGTCCAACAGAAGTTTTAAATATTTTTGGATTGCCGTCAAGCCTGGCTGGCATCTTGGAGAATTTTCATTTAGGCCGGTTGAAAGTCAAGTGAGTCAAGAGTCTTGACATGGTCAATGAAGCCCAACCCCATATAGAGTGGTGTTCAAAGCTGGAGTCATGGCTAGGCTGGTGACACACCCCGAGTTTCAAAAGGACTTGATGGAGGCGAGTGGAGAGCCCGCCCAAGATGCAGCTCAGGCCTCAGCTGTTTCCCCAAATCCTTCCACTTTGGAATCGCAAAGGAGCATCGAATGTCTGAGGTCAGAATGTGGGCCAGCAGCATTGGTGTTGGTCGTCAGAATGTTACCAAGAAGCTTGTTGTGCAAACCTTACAATGCCAGTGAAGTAACTTCCAAGGACTTTTGCATACTTTTGCACTTTCACAGACAGGCATGTTTTCACTGCACATAACATGTTAACAGATTCCTTCACGTTTAAAAGACGAGCACGTTTTCACTGCACATACAATGTACATCTTGACATTTGATGTTCTTCTGTACTGCCTTAGGTGGATCTTGGGGCTGCGAGTGAATCCCAACTCAAATTTACTGCTGAAAAAGAAGCAGACCGAAAGCTGTACGGTGAGTGATTCAGCCAACTTCGGCTTGGTCGCTCTGGGTCGCTTGTCACTTGGCCAATGTCCTGGACAAGTCGACAAAAATCAGGATCCTTGACTTTTCGAAGACCATAGACTCTTCATCTCTTCGTAGAAAACGGTTGCGCCAGCCTGTTGCATTTTTTGAGCTTTTGCAGATCCATGAGAAAGACTGGGGAGCATCCTTTACCCTGGAAAGATGTGGAGAGCCCCTCTGTCGATTACTCTTGCTTGGGAGGCCTCCATCAAAATCCAAAGAGAAGAGGACATGGATGGTGACAAGAAGGCAGCAGCTTATGAGACACAGCTTAGCAATGTTGGCATTGACCGCAGAATGACATCAAAGGATTTCTACACCATGACCTGCTTCGCTTTTTTAATGGAAAGACAGGAACGCTGGGTTGACATTATCGGCAATGTTCGACAGCGACGAGCAGCACTTGAACGGGTGCCCCTTCTTGCCTCAATACAATTACAATTCTGCTCAATTCAGTGATCAAAAAACCATGTGCCAGCTGCAATGTTGCAATATGTTGCAATGCAACCGCAGATTCTGGATGTTGCCAATTATGTCCGAGATGAAGATGGGAAGGTTCCGAACTTGGCACAACTTGGCACAACTTGGCACAACTTGGCAGTTGTTGCCTGCAATGCCTGGCATTGCCATTGGCGCCCTGGCGCCCTGAGGTTCTCAAGGACGGGGCAGCCGTCCCAGCTCCAGGAGCCGGAGATGCGCTGGTCCTGCAGATCAGTTGCAACGAGGTCCAGACCAACAGTTCCAGCAGGACCAGGACCAAAGATGAGATAAGATGAGAAAGGAGATGAAAAGAGATCTCATTGGTGGACGCAATGAAAGTGGATATTGAATGATTGAAGGACTCATAACTTATATATATATAATTAACACAGATGAAATATCTGGCGAACTGGACAAATCATGTCTCCCATAGCATTGCTTTGCAGGTTGGAAGGGTTCTTGGGCGCGGTGGCGAGACTATCCGAAGACTTGAGGACCAGATTTGACTTAAGACTTTAGACTCAAGATGACTCAAGGCATCTTAACACACAAAAGTTGATTGCATCATGTTGTTTCTAACACTAAGTGAAACGCTACGCAGCACTGCAGGATGAGTCTCGTGCCAGACTCGAAATCGACAAGGCGGAGGTGCTGGACAGTTGCTGCGCAAACGTGCTGAAGATGCGAGCGCATGATGATGCCTCAATAATTGACAATGGCCAAAGTCTTCCATGGTTGATCGGAGAAATCCTGGACCTGCAGAGATAATCTTGGATGTTTGAATCCAAAGGGGAAGTGCTCGAGTCTCCCATGTCTCCCCAGATTTCTGGAATGAACCTTCCCTGCAGGGTCGCCTCACGATTTCTGGACGGCCAGAATCCATCGAGCGGGCCAAGGAGCTTGTGCTGCTAGAGGTTCGAGCAAAGTCGTGACACTAGCAGACATCATTGAAAGCGACCCGACCAGAAAACAACAACTAGATACAACTTGCAAGACACCACAGGTCGTGCAAATGTGTTTTTGGCATATAGCCGTGCAGCAGGCACTTCATCAATTCATCGAAGACCAACTTTTATTTACTTTCAGAGTGCAGTGTCTCTTGAACAGTTTTTGCACAAGCAAAACACAAACATCATTAATCTCGATGTTGATTTTGCCGTCTATGTTGCTGAGATTCGTTTCTGTCCTTTATTGCCTGCTACTGGAGTACTCTCATACAATGTGAAGACAGGATCAAGCTAACAACATCTAACAACTATGTAATTGATTGTATTTGCTTCTCCTGATTTCTTGACTTCCCGTCCTACTCTGATCTTGTGTCACCTTTTCCTCAAAGCATCTCAAAACGCACCTCAGAACAGTCCAGTACTCGAATGAACATATTACTGGTGGCACATATTATTCCAATCTACCGCCACTTCGCATGTCACCAATGACATCTAGGGACACCCAGCGAACAAATATTCTTTCAACTTTGTGTGTCTTGATATTCCTCTTGCGGCTTGACATTATTCTGCAATCCTTCGCCAGAAGTGTGGCCATGCTGCAGGTCAGCCATTGCAAGCTTCTCGATGGCACCGTTCTGAAGGACGACGGCAAGCCTGTGCTGTCCCAAGCAGTGACTTGTGTGGCTGAAATACCTAGATTATGGGTTTGTCTCAAACTCATTTCTGGGCAAACCCATATAATTATATGTGCTGGAGGTTGAGCTGACGGGAGTTTCGGGATGGATACACCCTAGCGATGTGCTGCAAATACTAAGACGGGTCATGGTGGTGGACCTCCGGCATCAGGACTGGGCAGATTTCCGTTTCAGTTCCGTTTCAGAAGTGTTTTGAGCTGTGACCATTTTAGACAAATTTAAAATATTTTAAATATTTTTAGATCATTTAGTGTGAAGATCTTTTGAGATCTCGTCAGCATGGCCGTCGAGCCGTGCCCATCCTCAGGAAAAGAAGGCTTCAAGCTGTGGGTGCTTGGAAAGGAGGCAGCTTTTCTCATCTTTTTTTAAAAATTGTTTCTTCAATGGAAACTCCACCGTAACCTCCATGACCTTGGTGACTCTGTTGAGGCCGGGAAGGTCATCGGAAGAGGAGGAGAAACTGTCCGGGAGATAATGCAGCGCACTGGTGCTGAGATCCAGGTGCCGTCATGACGATGTCGGAATGAAGTCAAAACGAATCAAGAAGTCACCAAGATTCAAGATTCACCAAGCATATCTGCACGAAAGGATACAATTTATATTCAAGTTATACAATTTACAGATATTTTAAGGGCTGACGCCCCTCGTCGGCTCCGCCGGATTTCTCGACCCTCCATTTCATCGCAGTGTGGGCTTGAAAGCTTTTGGATGGGGACCTGCTTCAGAAATATATTCCTTATGTTTTTTGAAAATAGTTCATGGAATAGGAACTTTGTTGGAAATAGACGGCTTTTTTGGGGAGCAAGTGAGTTCCCGAAAGCTCCTGCCAAGAGTTTGTCCCGAACAACTGCTGCCAATTTCAACTGGTTACTTCGTGTAAAGGCGCCTCTGTGCAAAGACTTCTGTGTGTAAAAGCTTTTGCGTGTAAAAGTTTCTGTGTGTAAAAACCACTTTGTGTATAAAGACTTCTTTGTGTAAAAGCTTCTGTGTGTGAAAGCTTCTCTGTGTGAAAGCGCGTCTGTGTAAAGATTTCACTGTGTGTAAAAGCTTCCGTGTGTAAAAACCCTCTGTGTAAAGGCTTCTCTGTGTAAAAGTTTCTGTGTGTAAACGCGGCTGTGTGTGAAAGCTATATATCTGTGTAAAGACTTCTTTGTGTAACAGCTTCTGTGTGTAAAGACTACTAGACGTTTGTGTGCAAAAGCTCCTCAGAGTAAAGACTTCTCTGTGTAAAACCTTCTGTGTGTAAAAAGCTCCTTTGTGTAAAGACTTCTCTGTGTAAAAGCCCCTGTGTGTGTAAAAGCTTGCTGTGTGTAAATGCTTTTGTGTGTAAAAGCTCCTCTGTGTGAAGGCTTCTCTGTGTAAAAGCTTCTGTGTGCAAACGCGTCTGTGTGTAAAAAGCCCTCTGTGTAAAGACTTCGTTGTGTAACAGCTTCAGTGTAAAGGCTCCTAGACGTTTGTGTGCAAAACTCTGTGTAAAACCTTCTGTGTGTAAAAAGCTCCTTTGTGTAAAGGCTTCTCTGTGTAAAAGCTTCTATGTGCAAACGCGTCTGTGTGTAAAAACTCTCTCTGTCAGGCCTTCTTCGTGCAAAAAGTTCTGTGTGAAAAAGGTCCTAAGAACGTTTGTGTGGAAAAGCTCCTTAGAGTAAAGACTTCTCTGTGTAAGGCCTTCTGTGTGAAACAAGCTCCTTTGTGTAAGGACTTCTCTGTGTAAAAGCCCCTGTGTGTGTAAAAGCTTGCTGTGTGTAAACGCTTTTGTGTGTAAAAGCTCCTCTGTGTGAAGGCTTCTCTGTGTAAAAGCTTCTGTGTGCAAACGCGTCTGTGTGTAAAAAGCTCTCTGTGTAAAGACTTCTTCGTGTAAAAGCTTCTGTGTGTAAAAGCTCCGAGACGTTTGTGTGCAAAAGCTCCTTAGAGTAAAGACTTCGCTGTGTAAAACCTTCTGTGTGTAAAAAGCTCCTTTGTGTAAAGACTTCTCTGTGTAAAAGCCCCTGTATGTGTAAAAACTTCTGTGCGACTCCTCCATCCAGCTTTCTTTCGGGTCACGCTGTGGTCCAGTTTTAATCTGCAACATTGTTTCTTGTGGAAGAATGCAAAGAACAGGTGGCAGGTTCAAAAATTGAACATAAACAGTGCACAAAGTGTTGTAATTTACAGCATTTTGCGCTGTCAGATGGCAAGAACCCGCGTAAATACCACAGTTTTAGTCCCCGAAAGTGGCTAAAACTCTGTTATTTACAGGGTTTCGTTCACGTCACGATCTTCGATTTTTTGAAAAACGCGTAAATACCAGCGTTTTTTGCGTTCATCAACGCAAAAAATCGGCTCAAAAAGGGAAGAAAATGCTGTAATTTACATGGGTTTGGCGCCGCCACGGGCAAAAAGCTGCGTAAATACCAGCGTTTCGGCGTCCAAAAGTGGCCAAAACACCGCTATTTACAGTGTTTCGTGCTTTCCACGTTTTCTTGAAATTGCAAAAACCGTGTAAATACTATCATTTTTTGTGATCAACCCGCCAAAAATGTTGTAATTTACAGTGTTTTTTTGCTTTGCTTTCAAAAACACTGGTATTTGCAGTGTTTTGTGCATCTCGGGTCCAAAAAGTATTGGTATTTACAGCATTTTCTGCGTTTTTGCATGGCTCCCACACAAGACGGTAAAACGCAAAAATGCTGTAATTTACAGCATTTTGTGACTTTCGAAAAGTTGAAAATTGTCCGAAGAATGTGTCAAAACGGCCGTTTTTTCCGATTTTAGGTACCCTCCAAACGGGGGGGGGGGCCTTTTGCTCTTGGAGACGCTTATGAGCGACCCAGATTCCGTCCAAAAAGCTTTCCCCCCACCCTCCTGAAGGATTTTTGCTGTTTTTCGGGGCCCGGCGTCGGAGGGTCGGCGGCTTGGGGCGTGCCTCACCATAGAGCTCTAGTCGCTCTGGGACGCTCGTGGGGCAAGCCACTCGTGTGGAGCCGGCGGAGCCGAATTTTACAGCTGACGCTCATCGTCGGCTCCGCCGGATTACTTGACCTCGATGTCATCGCAGGGTGGGTTTGAAAGCTATTGAATGAGGACCTGCTGCTTCAGAAATATATTCCTTATGCTTTTTTGAACAAATTCATGGAATCATGGAACTGCGTTTTTTTCTTGAAGCAAGTGGGGAAGGCGTGTTCCCGAAAGCTCCTGCGATTGTTTTTTTCCAGAGAATTGCTGCCAATTTCAACTTTCCACTTCGTGTAAAAGCGCCTCTGTGTAAAGAGTTCTCTGTGTAAAAGCTTCTGGGTGTAAAAGCTTCTGCGTGTAAAAGCTTCTCTGTGTAAAGACTTCTCTGTGTGAAAACTTTTGTGTGTAAAAGGTTCTGCGTGTGAAAGCTTCTCTATGTAGAGATTCTTCTGTGCAAAAACTTCTGTGTGTAAACGCGCTTGTGTGTAAAAGCTTCTCTGTGTACAGGCTTCTCTGTGTAAAAACTTCTGTGTGTGAAAGCTTCCGTGTGTAAAAGCTCTCGGGTGTGTGAAAGCTTCTCTGTGTGAAAGCGCCTCTGTGTAAAGATTTCGCTGTGTGTAAAAGCTTCCGCGTGTAAAAACTCTCTGTGTAAAGGCTTCTCTGTGTAAAAAAGTTTCTGTGTGTTTAAAAGCTTGCTGTGTGTAAACGCTTTTGTGTGTAAAAGCTCCTCTGTGTAAAGGTTTCTCTGTGTAGAAGCTTCTGTGTGCAAACGCGTCTGTGTGTAAAAAAAACACTCTGTGTAAAGACTTCTTCGTGTAAAAGCTTCTGTGTGTAAAAGCTCCGAGACGTTTGTGTGCAAAAGCTCCTTAGAGTAAAGACTTCGCTGTGTAAAACCTTCTGTGTGTAAAAAGCTCCTTTGTGTAAAGACTTCTCTGTGTAAAAGCCCCTGTGTGTGTAAAAGCTTCTGTGCGTCTCTTCCATCCAGCTTTCTTTCGGGTCACGCTGTGGTCCAGTTTTAATCTGCAACATTGTTTCTTGTGGAAGAATGCCAAGAACATGTGAGAGCATCGCGCGATTAAACATTGAACAGAAACAGCGCACAAAGTGTTGTAATTTACAGCATTTTGCGCTGTCAGATGGCAAGAACCCGCGTAAATACCACAGTTTTAGTCCCCGAAAGTGGCTAAAACTCTGTTATTTACAGGGTTTCGTTCACGTCACGATCTTCGATTTTTTGAAAAACGCGTAAATACCAACGTTTTGTGCGTTCATCAAGGCAAAAAATTGGTTCAAAAAGGGAAGGAAATGCTGTAATTTATAGGGGTTTGGCGCCCTCACGGGCAAAAAACTGAGTAAATACCAGCGTTTCAGTGTCCAAAAGTGGCCAAAACACCGCTATTTACAGTGTTTCGTGCTTTCCACGTTTTCTTGAAATTGCAAAAGCACGGTAAATACCAGCATTTTTTGCGATCAACTCGCCAAAAATGATGTAATTTACAGTGTTTTTTTTCTTTGCTTGCAAAAACACTGGTATTTGCAGTGTTTTGTGCATCTCGGGTCCAAAAAGTATTGGTATTTACAGCATTCTGTGTGTTTTTGAAATGCTCCCGCAAAAGACGGTAAAACGCAAAAATGCTGTAATTTACAGCATTTTGTGACTTTCGAAAAGCGAAAAATCGTCCGAAAAATGTGTCAAAACGGCGCTTTTTCCCGATTTTAGGTACCCTCAAAACGGGGGGGGGGAATGCTCTTGGAGACGCTGATGAGCGACCCGGATTCCGTCCAAAAACCTCTCCCCCACCCTCCTGAAGGATTTTTGGTGTTTTTCGGGGCCCGGCGTCGGAGGGTCGGCGGCTTGGGGCGCGCCTCACCATAGAGCTCTAGTCGCTCTGGGACGCTCGTGACGCATTTGTCAGCGTACTCGTGTGGAGCCGGCGGAGCCGAATTTAAGCGCTTACGCGCGACAGCCGGCCAGGGGCCCAACTATGTGGCCCATTTTGTGGCTATGTTGGCCTATGTTGGCCTATGTTGGTCTATCTTGCAGGCAATGTGGGCCCATCTTGTGGCTATGTTGGCCTATGTTGGCCTCAGGTTGATTCATGTTGAGCCACAAGATCCGAAAAATGGGAACAGCAAAAGAAACACTGTAAAACGCAGATATTTTGATGGTCGGCGGCCTATCTTGGGGCTATGTTGGCCCATCTTGGAGCTATGTGGGCCTATCTTGGGGCTATGTTGGCCCATCTTGGGGCTATGTTGGCCCATCTTGGGGCTATGTTGGCCCATCTTGGGGCTATGTTGGCCCATCTTGGGGCTATGTTGGCCCATCTTGAGGCCTATGTTGGCCCATCTTGAGGCCTATGTTGGCCCATGTTGGCCCATCTTAAACCACAAGATCCGAAAAATGGGAAAAAAGGGGAAGAGCACAAAACACCGTAAAACGCGGGAGTTTTTGGCCCTACCGGGTGGTCGGCGGCTGGGGCGGCGGCCCCTCTCTCCTACGGAGAGGAGAGAACTGCCGTACGGCAATGCCACGGCCAGGGGGCCCCTGGCCGGATTTAAGCGCTGACGCGCGACAGCCGGCCAGGGGCCCAACTATGTAGGCCTATTCTGTGGCTATGTTGGCCTATGTTGGCGTATGTTGGCCTATCTTGTGGGCAATGTGGGCCCATCTGGTGGCTATTTTGGCCTATGTTGGCCTCATGTTGGCCATGTTGAGCCGAAAGATCCGAAAAATGGGACCAGAAAAAAAACACTGTAAAACGCAGGATATTTTGATGGTCGGCGGCCTATCTTGGGGCTATGTGGGCCCATCTTGGGGCTATGTTGGATTATGTTGGCCTATCTTGAGGGCAATGTGGGCCCATCTTGGGGCTATGTTGGCCCGTGTAAAAGCTTCCGTGTGTAAAACTCTCTGTGTAAAGGCTTCTCTGTGTAAAAGCTTCTGTGCGTAAACGCGTTTGTGAGTGAAAGAAAGCTATATATCTGTGTAACGACTTCTTCGTGTAACAGCTTCTGTGTGTAAGGCTCCTAGACGTTTGTGTGCAAAAGCTCCTTAAAGTAAAGACTTCTCTGTGTAAAACTTCCCCGCCAGGATTTGGCCAAAAACGGCCGTTTCCCAATGATCCCAGAAGACAAATTCAATAGCCGGCCGAGGGCAAATGGCAGAAATATGCTTCCAAAAGGCTCCCGGCTAGGATTTGGCCAAAAACGGCCGTTTCCCAATGATCCTAGAAGAGAAATTCAATAGCCGGCCGAGGGGCCGCCAAATGGTCGAAATTTGCTTCCAAAAGGTTCCCGGCTAGGATTTGGGCAAAAACGGCCGTTTCCCAATGATCCCAGAGAAGAAATTCAATAGCCGGCCGAGGGGCCGCCAAAAGGCAGAAATATGCTTCCAAAAGGCTCCCGGCCAGGATTTGGCTAAAAACGGCCGTTTCCCAATGATCCCAGAGAAGAAATTCAATAGCCGGCCGAGGGACCGCCAAATGGCAGAAATATGCTTCCAAAAGGCACCCGGCCAGGATTTTGCCAAAAACGGCCGTTCCCCAATGATCCCAGAAGAGAAATTCAATAGCCGGCCGAGGGGCCGCCAAAAGGCAGAAATATGCTTCCAAAAGGCTCCCGGCCAGGATTTTGCCAAAAATTGCCGTTTCCCAATGATCCCAGAAGAGAAAGTCAATAGCCGGCCGAGGGGCCGCCAAAAGGCCGAAATTTGCTTCCAAAAGGCTCCCGTGTGTAAAAAGCTCCTTTGTGTACAGAGTTCTCTGTGTAAAAGCCCCTGTGTGTGTAAAAGCTTGCTGTGTGTAAATGCTTTTGTGTGTAAAAGCTCCTCTGTGTAAAGGCTTCTCTGTGTAAAAGCTTCTGTGTGCAAACGCGTCTGCGCGTAAAAAATCATCTGTGTAAAGACGTCTTCGTGTAAAAACTTCTGTGTGAAAAAGCTCCTAGACTAGACGTTTGTGTGCAAAAGCTCCTTAGAGTAAAGCCTTCTCTGTGTAAAACCTTCTGTGTGTAAAAAGCTCCTTTGTGTAAAAAGACTTCTCTGTGTAAAAGCCCCTGTGTGTGCAAAAGCTTGCTGTGTGTAAATGCTTTTGTGTGTAAAAGCTCCTCTGTGTGAAGGCTTCTCTGTGTAAAAGCTTCTGTGTGCAAACGCGTCTGTGTGTAAAAGCCCTCTGTGTAAAGACTTCTTTGTGTAACAGCTTCTGTGTGTAAAGGCTCCTAGAGGTTTGTGTGCAAAAGCTCCTTAGAGTAAAGACTTCTCTGTGTAAAACATTCTGTGTGTAAAAAGCTCCTTTGTGTAAAGACTTCTCTGTGTAAAAGCCCCTGTGTGTGTAAAAGCTTGCTGTGTGCGAATGCTTTTGTGTGTAAAAGCTCCTCTGTGCAAAGGCTTCTCTGTGTAAAAGCCCCTGAGGCCCCTGTGTGTGCAAACGCGTCTGTGTGTAAAAACTCTCTCTGTCAGGACTTCTTCGCGTAAAAACTTCTGTGTGTAAAAGCTCTAAGAAGTTTGTGTGCAAAAGCTCCTTAAAGTAAAGACTTCTCTGTGTAAAACCTTCTGTGTGTAAAAAGCTCCTTTGTGTAAGGACTTCTTTGTGTAAAAGCTTCTGTGTGTGTAAAAGCTTGCTGTGTGTAAATGCCTTTGTGAAGGCTTCTCTGTGTAAAAGCTTCTGTGTGCAAACGCGTCTGTGTGTAAAAAGCCCTCTGTGTAAAGACTTCTTTGTGTAACAGCTTCTGTGTGTAAAGGCTCCTAGACGTTTGTGTGCAAAAGCTCCTTAGAGTAAAGACTTCTCTGTGTAAAACCTTCTGTGTGTAAAAAGCTCCTTTGTGTAAAGACTTCTCTGTGTAAAAGCCCCTGTATGTGTAAAAGCTTCTGTGCGACGCCTCCATCCAGCTTTCTTTCGGGTCACGCTGTCGTCCAGTTTCAATCTGCAACAATGTTTCTTGTGGAAGATTGAAAGAACAGGTGAAAGCATCGCAGGTTAAGAAAATTAACATAAACAGCGCACAAAGTGCTGCAGCATTTTGCGCTGTCAGATGGCAAGAACCCTCGTAAATACCACAGTTTTAGTCCCCGAAAGTGGCAAAAACACTGTTATTTACAGGGTTTCGTGCACGTCACGATCTTCGATTTTTTGAAAAACGCGTAAATACCAGTGTTTTTTTGCATTCATCAACGCAAAACATCGGTTCAAAAAGCGCAAAAAGATGCTGTAATTTACAGTGGTTTGGCGCCGCCACAGGCAAAAAACTGCGTAAATACCATCGTTTCGGCGTCCAAAAGTTGCCAAAACACTGCTATTTACAGTGTTTCGTGCCTTCCACGTTTTCTTGAAATTGCAAAAGCACTGTAAATACCAGCATTTTTTGCGATCAACTCGCCAAAAATGATGTAATTTACAGTGTTTTTTTGCTTTGCTTGCAAAAACACTGGTATTTGCAGTGTTTTGTGCATCCCTGGTCTAAAAAGTATTGGTATTTACAGCATTCTGTGTGTTTTTGAAATGCTCCCGCAAAAGACGTTAAAATGCAAAAATGCTTTTATTTTACAGCATTTTGTGACTTTCGAAAAGCGAAAAATCGTCCGAAAAATGTGTCAAAACGGCGCTTTTTCCCGATTTTAGGTACCCTCAAAACGGGGGGGGCGGGATTATGCTCTTGGAGACGCTTATGAGCGACCCGGATTCCGTCCAAAAAGCTTTCCCCCCACCCTCCTCAAGGATTTTTGGTGTTTTTCGGGTCGGAGGGTCGGCGGCTTGGGGCGCGCCTCACCATAGAGCTCTAGTCCGGCCAGGCCCCCTGGCCGTGGCATTGCCGTACGGCAGTTCTCTCCTCTCTGTAGGAGAGAGGGGCCGCCGCCCCAGCCGCCGACCTCTGGTAGGGTGCGCGTGTCGACAGAAACCCCTGTAATTTACAGTGTTTTTTGGCCCTGTGACATTCAACATGTTTTCCCATTTTTCCGATCTTGTCGCTCGAGATGGGTCAACATGGGCCAACATAGGCCTCAAGATGGACCAACGTAGCCTCAAGATGGGCCAACATAGCCCCCAAGATGGGCCAACATAGCCCCAAGATGGGCCAACAGGGCCAACATAGCCCCAAGATGGGCCAACATAGCCCCAAGATGGGCCAACATAGCCCCAAGATGGGCCCACATTGCCCTCAAGATAGGCCAACATAGCCTCAAGATGGGCCAACATAGCCCCAAGATAGGCCGCCGACCATCAAAATATCATGCGTTTTACAGCGTTTTTTTACAGCGTTTTTTTGCTGTTCCCATCATTCGGATCTTTTGGCTCCACATGGGTCAACATGAGGCCAACATAGGCCAACATATAGCCACAAGATGGGCCAACATAGTTGGGCCCCTGGCCGGCTGTCGCGCGTAAGCGCTTAAATCGCTCTGGGACGCTCGTAGGGCAAGCCACTCGTGGGGAGCCGGCGGAGCCGAATTTAAGCGCTTACGCGCGACAGCCGGCCAGGGGCCCAACTATGTTGACCTGCTTCTTCTTGTTGTTGTTGTTGTTGTTGTTGCGGTGGTTGTGGTTGTGGTTGTGGTCGTTGTTGTGGTTGTTGGTTGTTGGTGGCTGGTTGGTTGTTGGTGGTTGGTGGTTGGTTGTTGGTTGTTGGTTGTTAGGCCCATTTTGTGCCATCTTGGTCCGATGTTAGCCCATCTTTGGGCCCATGTTGCGCCCATCTTGGGGCCATGTTCGCCTATGTTGGGGCCATCGTGGGCCGATGTTGAGGCATCTTGGGGCTATGTTGGGGCATCTTGGGGCTATGTTGGGCGATCGTGCGCGATGTTAGTGCAAAAACATGTTGAATGTCACAGGGCCAAAAAACACTGTAAATTACAGGGGTTTCTGTCGACACGCGCACCCCACCGCGAGGTCAGGGGCAGGGGCCCAACTATGTTGGCCCATCTGTTGGCCTATGTTGGCCTATCTTGCGGGCAATGTGGGCTCAGCTTGGAGCTATGTTGACCCAGCTTGGGGCTATGTTGGCCTATCTTGAAGGCTATGTGGGCCGATCTTGAGGCCTTTGTCGGCCGATCTTGAGGCCTATGTTGGCCCATGTTGACCCGTGCGGAGCCAAAAGATCCGAAAAATGGGACCAGCAAAAAAACACTGTAGAACGCAGGATATTTTGAGGGTCGGCGGCCTATCTTGGGGCGATGTTGGCCCATCTTGGGGGCTATGTTGGCCCATCTTGGGGCTATGTTGGCCCATCTTGGAGCTATGTTGGCCCATCTTGGGGCTATGTTGGCCCATCTTGGGGCTATGTTGGCCCATTTTGAGGCCTATGTTGGCCCATCTTGAGGCCTATGTTGGCCCATGTTGACCCATCTTAAACCACAAGATCCGAAAAATGGGAAAAAATGGGAAGAGCACAAAACACCGTAAAACGCGGGACTTTTTGGCGGGGGGGAGAGGTCGGCGGCAGGGGGCGCGGCCCCTCTCTCCTACGGAGAGGAGAGAAACGCCTTCGGCAAGGACACGGCCAGGGGGCCCCTGGCCGGATTTAAGCGCTTACGCGCGACAGCCGGCCAGGGGCCCAACTATGTTGACCTGCTTCTTGTTGTTGTTGTTGTTGCGGTGGTTGTGGTTGTGGTTGTGGTTGTGGTCGTTGTTGTGGTTGTTGGTTGTTGGTGGCTGGTTGGTTGTTGGTGGTTGGTGGTTGGTGGTTGGTTGTTGGTTGTTGGTTGTTGGGCCCATTTTGTGCCATCTTGGTCCGATGTTTATCGCCCATCTTTGGGCCCCCAGTTGCGCCCATATTGGGCTATGTTGCTCATCTTGGGTACTATGTTAGCCCATCTTGGGCCCATGTTGCGCCCATCTTGGGGCCATGTTCGCCTATGTTGGGGCCATCGTGGGCCGATGTTGAGGCATCTTGGGGCTATGTTGGGGCATCTTGGGGCTATGTTGGGCGATCGTGCGCGATGTTAGTGCAAAAACATGTTGAGTGTCACAGGGCCAAAAAACACTGTAAATTACAGGGGTTTCTGTCGACACGCGCACCCCACCGCGAGGTCAGGGGCAGGGGCCCAACTATGTTGGCCCATCTGTTGGCCTATGTTGGCCTATCTTGCGGGCAATGTGGGCTCAGCTTGGAGCTATGTTACCCAGCTTGGGGCTATGTTGGCCTATCTTGAAGGCTATGTGGGCCGATCTTGAGGCCTTTGTCGGCCGATCTTGAGGCCTATGTTGGCCCATGTTGACCCGTGCGGAGCCAAAAGATCCGAAAAATGGGAACAGCAAAAAAACACTGTAAAACGCAGGATATTTTGAGGGTCGGCGGCCTATCTTGGGGCTATGTTGGCCCATCTTGGGGGCTATGTTGGCCCATCTTGGGGCTATGTTGGCCCATCTTCATCTTGGAGCTATGATGGCCCATCTTGGGGCTATCTTGGCCCATCTTGGGCGCTATGTTGGCCCATCTTGGGGCTATGTTGGCCCATCTTGCGGCCTATGTTGGCCCATGTTGACCCATCTTGAGCCACAAGATCCGAAAAATGGGAAAAAGTGGGAAGAGCACAAAACACCGTAAAACGCGACAGTTTTTGGCGGGGGGGAGTCGCCTGCGGCAGGGGGCGGCGGCCCCTCTCTCCTACGGAGAGGAGAAAAACGCCTACGGCAATGCCACGGCCAGGGGGCCCCTGGCCGGATTTTTGTGACGCTCATCGTCGGCTCCGCCGGGCCACTCGGCCCTCCATTTCATCGCAGTGTGGGCGTGAAAGTTACTGAATGAGGACCTGCTTCAGAAATATATTCCTTAGGTTTTTTGGAACATATTTGTTGGAATAGACGATTTTTTGGGGAGCAAGTGAGTTCCCGAAAGCTCCTGCGAAGTGTTTTTCCTAAAGAACGGCTGCCAATTTCAACTTGTTACTTCGTGTAAAGGCGCCTCTGTGCAAAGACTTCTCTGTGTAAAAGCTTTGGTGTGTAAAAGTTACCGTGTGTAAAAGATTCTCTGTGTAAAGTTGTGTAAAAGCTTCTCTGTGTGAAAGCACGTCTGTGTAAAGATTTCTCTGTGTGTAAAAGCTTCCGTGTGTAAAAACTCTCTGTGTAAAGGCTTCCCTGTGTAAAAGTTTCTGTGCGTAAACGCGTCTGTGTGTTAAAGCTCTCTGTGTAAAGACTTCTTTGTGTAACAGCTTTTGTGTGTAAAAGCTCCAAGATGTTTGTGTGAAAAAGCTCCTCAGAGGAAAGACTTCTCTGTGTAAAACCTTCTGTGTGTAAAAAGCTACTCTGTGTAAAGGCTTCTCTGTGTAAAAGCCCCTGTGTGTGTAAAAACTTGCTGTGTGTAAACGCTTTTGTGTGTAAACGCTCCTCTGTGTAAAGGCTTCTCTGTGTAAAAGCTTCTGTGTGCAAACGCGTCTGTGTGTAAAAAGCCCTCTGTGTAAAAACTTCTTCGTGTAAAAACTTCTGTGAGTAAAAGCTCCTAGACGTTTGTCTGCAAAAGCACCTTAGAGTAAAGACTTCTCTGTGTAAAACCTTCTGTATGTAAAAAGCTCCTTTGTGTAAAGACTTCTCTGTGTAAAAGGCCCTGTGTGTGTGGGTAAAAGCTTCTGTGCGTCTCCTCCCTCCAGCTTTCTTTCGGGTCACGCTGTCGTCCAGTTTCAATCTGCAACGTTGCTTCTTGTGGAAGAATGCAAAATAATGCAAAGAACATGTGAAAGCATCGCGCGTTTAAAAATTGAACATAAACAGCGCACAAAGTGCTGTAATTTACAGCATTTTGTGCTGTCAGCTGGCAAGAACCCGCGTAAATACCACAGTTTTAGTCCCCGAAAGTGGCTAAAACACTGTTATTTACAGGGTTTCGTTCACGTCACGATCTTCGATTTTTTGGGAAACGCGTAAATACAAGCTTTTTTTGCGTTCATCAAGGCAAAAATCGGTTCAAAAAGCGCAAAAAGATGCTGTAATTTACAGTGGTTTGGCGCCGTCACGGGCAAAAAACTGTGTAAATACCAGCGTTTCAGCGTCCAAAAGTGGCCAAAACACCGCTATTTACAGTGTTTCGTGCCTTCCACGTTTTCTTGAAATTGCAAAAACACCGTAAATACCAGCATTTTCTGCGATCAACCCGCCAAAAATGCTGTAATTTACAGTGTTTTTTTGCTTGGCTTTCAAAAACACTGGTATTTGCAGTGTTTTGTGCATCTCGGGTCCAGAAAGTATTGGTATTTACAGCATTTTCTGCGTTTTTGAATTGATACCGCAAAAGACGTTAATTTCGAAAAGAAAAAAATAGTCCGAAGAATGTGTCAAAAAAACAACGGCGCTTTTTTACGTTAGGTACCCTCAAAAACGGGGGGGGGCGGGGGTCGGGTGGGGGGGATTTTATGCTTATTAGGAGAACGTATGAGCGACACGGATTCGTTCCAAAAAGCTCTCCCCCACACATCTGAAGGATTTTGTGTTTTTCGGAGGGCCGCGTCGGAAGGGTCGGCGGTTGGGGGCGCGCCTCACCTTAGAGCTCTAGTCGCTCTGGGACGCTCGTGACGCATTTGTCAGCGTACTCGTGGGGAGCCGGCGGAGCCGAATTTTGGGCTGACGCCCCTCGTCGGCTCCGCCGGACCACTCGGCCCTTCATTTCATCGCAGTGTGGGCGTGAAAGTTACTGAATGAGGACCTGCTTCAGAAATATATTCCTTAGGTTTTTTGGAACATATTTGTTGGAATAGACGATTTTTTGGGGAGCAAGTGAGTTCCCGAAAGCTCCTGCGAAGGGTTTTTCCTAAAGAACTGCTGCCGATTTCAACTTGTTACTTCGTGTAAAGGCACCTCTGTGCAAAGACTTCTCTGTGTAAAAGCTTTTGTGTGTAAAAGTAAGATTCTCTGTGTAAAGACTTCTTTGTGTAAAAGCTTCTCTGTGTGAAAGCACGTCTGTGTAAAGATTTCTCTGTGTGTAAAAGCTTCCGTGTGTAAAAACTCTCTGTGTAAAGGCTTCCCTGTGTAAAAGTTTCTGTGTGTAAACGCGTCTGTGTGTTAAAGCTCTCTGTGTAAAGACTTCTTTGTGTAACAGCTTTTGTGTGTAAAAGCTCCAAGACGTTGTGTGAAAAAGCTCCTCAGAGGAAAGACTTCTCTGTGTAAAACCTTCTGTGTGTAAAAAGCTACTCTGTGTAAAGGCTCCTCATAGTTGGGCCCCTGGCCGGCTGTCGCGCGTAAGCGCTTAAATTCGGCTCCGCCGGCTCCCCACGAGTACGCTGATAAATGCGTCACGAGCGTCCCAGAGCGACTAGAGCTCTATGGTGAGGCGCGCCCCAAGCCGCCGACCCTCCGACGCCGGGCCCCGAAAAACACCAAAAATCCTTCAGGAGGGTGGGGGAAAGCTTTTTGGACGGAATCCGGGTCGCTCATCAGCGTCTCCAAGAGCATTCCCCCCCCCCGTTTTGAGGGTACCTAAAATCGGAAAAAAGCACCGTTTTGACACATTTTTCGGACGATTTTTCGCTTTTCGAAAGTCACAAAATGCTGTAAATTACAGCATTTTTGCGTTTTGACGTCTTTTGCGGGAGCAATGAAAAAAAGCAGAAAATGCTGTAAATACCAATACTTTTTAGACCGGAGATGCACAAAACACCGCAAATACCAGTGTTTTTGAAAGCCAAGCAAAAAAACACTGTAAATTACAGCATTTTTGGCAAGTTGATCGCCAAAAATGCTGGTATTTACACTGTTTTTGCAATTTCAAGAAAACGTGGAAGGCACGAAACACTGTAAATAGCGGTGTTTTAGCCACTTTTGGGCGCTGAAACGTTGGTATTTACACGGTTTTTTGCCCGTGACGGCGCCAAACCCCTGTAAATTACAGCATTTTTTGCACTTTTTGAACCGATGTTTTGCCTTGATGAACGCAAAAAACGCTGGTATTTACGCGTTTCCCAAAAAATCGAAGATCGTGACGTGAACGAAACCCTGTAAATAACAGTGTTTTAGCCACTTTCGGGGACTAAAACTGTGGTATTTACGCGGGTTCTTGCCAGCTGACAGCGCAATATGCTGTAAATTACAGCACTTTGTGCGCTGTTTATGTTCAATTTTTAAACGTGCGATGCTTTCACATGTTCTTTGCATTATTTTGCACTCTTCCACAAGAAACAACGTTGCAGATTGAAACTGGACGACAGCGTGACCCGAAAGAAAGCTGGAGGGAGGAGACGCACAGAAGCTTTTACCCACACACACAGGGGCTTTTACACAGAGAAGTCTTTACACAAAGGAGCTTTTTACATACAGAAGGTTTTACACAGAGAAGTCTTTACTCTAAGGTGCTTTTGCAGACAAGCGTCTAGGAGCTTTAACTCACAGAAGTTTTTACACGAAGAAGTCTTTACACAGAGGGCTTTTTACACACAGACGCGTTTGCACACAGAAGCTTTTACACAGAGAAGCTTTTACACAGAGGAGCGTTTACACACCAAAGCGTTTACACACAGCAAGCTTTTACACACGCAGGGGCTTTTACACATTTACACAGAGTAGCTTTTTACACACAGAAGGTTTTACACAGAGAAGTCTTTCCTCTGAGGAGCTTTTTCACACAAACGTCTTGGAGCTTTTACACACCAACGCTGTTACACAAAGAAGTCTTTACACAGAGAGCTTTAACACACAGACGCGTTTACACACAGAAACTTTTACACAGAGAAGTAGCCTTTACACAGAGAGTTTTTATACACGGAAGCTTTTACACACAGAGAAATCTTTACAAAGACGTGCTTTCACACAGAGAAGCTTTTACACAAAAAAGTCTTTACACAAAGAGGTTTTTACACACAGAAACTCTTACACACAAAAGCTTTTACACAGAGAAGTCTTTGCAC
>CAMXCT020000718.1:0-219406 GCA_947184155.2 Cladocopium goreaui | reverse complement strand
TTCTCATCCATTCCAAACAGAATATGTAGCAAACCACGCTGGGTTTGGGCTACATGGTGCCTCATGGTGCCCCCATTGTTATGACAGACGAAAAACATGCCCAGGATTGCCCAGGTGTCCACACTCGCAGTTCGGGAGATCGATTCCCCTTTGTGCAATGTCAGTGCAAACCAATACATTGGTCTCTGCCGCTGCGAACCTCAGTTCAAGCTGGATGCCTGCTGGATGCCTGCTGGATGCCTGGATGCAACTGAGAATCAGAAAAAATCAGGCAACAAAATCAACAAAAATCAGGGTCCCAATGAGAGCCATTTATTGCTGGAGAGCAAGTTGTTGAGGGTCCAACTTTTTCAGCACATCGGCACGTTCAGCCTTAGATCCGCCCGAAGCTGAAGGTCGAGAGTCAAGGTTCTTAGTCCACAGCGAACATCAGCACTGTATACCATGAGGTATCATCTCTTCAGACACTCCCATTTTTGGGAGCACAATCAACACACATCAGCATTTTGTTTGACACTTTGCGTAAACATCAAGTGATTCTGGAAGCATATAAACGAAAGAAAACATGTTGTTGCACATGGAATGAAGATGGAGCATGCGCAACCGAACAGGAAGAGCCCAATCGCCGGACTCAGACAAATTGTAGGACAAGCAGCCGTAAGCATCTGTTTGTGGAGCACTCCAATCTTCCTCAGCCGGTCCACAAGAAATGTCCATGAGGCACGCCAATCCTTTTGAGCTGTTCACCATATCTCCGGATATCTCCGGATATCTCCAGTGTTTCAAGTTCATGCTTTATGATCTTTATGTTCACTGGACATCACTGGACTGCGTAGCAAGGACCATGACTGTACCATCTGGGTTTGTTGCTCTTGCACGTGGCTGTACTGTTCTTTGAGCTGATAGCAAATCGACCTCAAAGCAAAGAAATTGTGAAGTTGGCCTGAGACCTGATGACATTTGATGACTAAGCGAGAACATCAAGCACTTCATGCCACCTCCAGCTGCTCAGAGCCTTTTTGGTGCTGAAAAGCTCCAACTAGCGCAGCTAAGGCATGTGCTTTGCAGCTGACAGCGAATTGCAAAAGACCATCGTTTGTCTTGGAGTCAATCCTCGACCTCCCAAGTTCACCAAGTCTAAACAACTGTAACAACTGTAACAACTGCGAAACCGAGGGGAGATCCTGAGAACATCACATGTCAAAACTAAGGTGATGCCCGTGATGCCCGTGATGCCCAAGGAGGCAAAAAGATGCAAAAAGTATCCAAGAGCTATAGATGTAGTGGACACATCTTGGCACGACTGCATTGGATACATTACTAATGGAGGCCATAGGCTCCGGCGCAAGCTTTCTTGACCAAGGTCTCTTTGGACAATTTGTTGCCTTACACGGAAGCAGCTCGAAACTCTTCTCCATTTCCACGCAAGCATGCCTTTCTTGTGGGCAGGTCATGTCTCTGAACGGGTTTACCACCACGTGCATGTCTCCAGCTATTCTCAATCTTTCGAGGCCATTCTTCCAGCAAATTATGAGTCAGACACATCTCCAAGTCATTTCTTGTATGCATTATTTCAAATAATTTTAATCAATGTGGGGATGGGTCAAAACCCTATCCCCCTGGTGCACATCAAAATAGCTGGTAAATGGATGTTCATCCCCCTAAAAATGGTATGTATAGGTATTGATCCATAGCCATGTGTCGCCAACTCTTCCAACTCTGGGATGCTGACAACATTCTCATCTTGCAACGACCCTTCGTCAGGACCATTGTGTGCGAACAGTTGGCCTGCAACTGGTGCCACCAAACATTTCACCACGCTTAGCAGAAGAAATACATCGGAAAAATCATCATAAATCTCAAACCCAACATTGTGAACTATGAGGCACTTGTAATGTGAGTATGAACCGACAAGGCCCATCAATATCATAAGGCCATCAAATTGATTCAAATTTTTCAAAAAATGATGGTTAACCAATATCAAGCAGCTCAGGCCTGCGGCTTATGCAGGGATTTGGACTCAAGGACCTTCATGGTCCTGTCAGGCGGGCTGATGTGGGCAATGTGGGCAAATGTGGGCTGATGGCTGATGGGCTAATGGTATCTGGGCGCACGCATTTCTTTAAACCTGCTGGGCAATGCGTCCCGTTGGAGGGCTAAGATGGGCTAAGCACCTACCGCGCGCTCAGAGAAGGCCTCGGCCTCGCCCTTGTCACTCTCCGTCATCAACTTCCAGGTTTCACGATCGGAATCGGTCACATCATCGAGCTCTACGATGTACACTGTGGCAAATGCATTGAGAACAAAATCTGCGAGGCCTCCTCTGGACAGCCAGAGTGGCAAGGTGTACACAATGATGGCCTTGTAAAGTCCATTTGAGATGTAGGACATGGCAAAGCGAGAGATGATCTCCCACCAAGGCCATTGACCTTCAGCTGGGTGACCGTCTTCATTTTGAATTCGCAGCTGCTCACCATTCGGATTCCTCTTGTGGGCATACATGAGCAAATGCCACATCTTTGGGTTGAAAGGTGTCACCATGCAACAGGCCCATCGGTACCAGTTCTGCATTACATCCCACAACGGTTGATAGCGCTCATGTACACCTTCAATTGGTACATGTGATTCACCTTCAAGTGGTACTGATGGTATTGGTCGATGGCTCTGACGGCCAAAAAGCCGTTGGAGACCCCGCTGCTCTTCAGGAGATAAGGTGCCCTCTAAGGTGATTTTCACTTGAACCAGCAGTGACCCAAGCCACAGTCCCATCCTCTTGGGATCCATTTCCAGAGGCTTCAGCACGACCTTCACGTAGATGAACATGAGGAGTGTCATCAGCCCAAAGACGCACACACAACCAACCAGGTGGAACTTTGGGTCTTGGTATCGGTCCTCAGGAGATGCCGGAGCAGGAAGAGTCTTTTTCTCGCCTGCCTTGGAATCCTTGGACTTGCGAGCCTTGTCACGAACATCCAAATAGTCAAGCACTCCAAACATCACCAGCACAATGATGCAAAAGCAGCAAATCAACTTCACCGTGGCAGGCAGAGGATTCCATTTGCTGACAGGAGGGATGCCGAATGGATTGGTCTGTGTCTCCCAGGCTATGATGAGCTCTGGCGGGAAGTTCAGAAATGCTGTGTTCAGGGTGAGCAGCCAAAGCACCCTCAAAAGCATTTCAACACCAAGGAAAGAACAGCTATCCTGATAGAAGACTCCAATGCAAGACAGCAGGTGGTCAAATGTGGCTCCTTCGGGGTACAGCTTCTTGCATAGGATCAGAGAAGTGTGAAGGAGTAAACAGCACATGAAGAAGCAAGCACCAATGTAAGCCAGAATGTTGACATTCAGAGCAAGGAAGATGCAAAACCCTGACAGGTTGTTTGACACAGATTCCCCAAGCAAGAAGAAGCTGAAAGCATCTCTGCCCTGCTGTCGCCACATCTCCAAAGTGGTTTCCGTCAGCAACTTGGCATGTTCCGCCTTCAAGACCCGCGCCGCATGCATCTCTGCATTCCAACCATCCAGATCCACAGTTGTCACAGGCGCTTGCAGCACCTTGTGAAGATCAATGAGTTCCGGAAAATTGATGAAAGCTTCATCGTGGTTGGTGTCATCCCGGGCCGCTTTCATCAGCACCGTCTTGTGGCTCAGCGCCCCAAGAAGAGTGAAGGCTCCTGGGGCTGACCCCAAGATCCACACCACACCATCCATGCCGTTGCGGCCACAATGTTGTCGGAGGTAATTGATGCGAGTTCGGTTCATGTGGACCAGATCTCTTACCAAGTCGTGCAAAATGGTCCTTGCAAATGCCTCGCGGACTTCTGTGTGATACCCACTTTCGGGGTGAACGACTTTGCACACCAAGTCTCCACTCCCCCACAGAAAGCCCTTCTCCAACAAGAAGCGGATGATTCTGACGCGATCTTCCGATCGCTCACCTTGATTTCCTACATCCACTTCGTTCTTGTTCAGGGCCATTGTCAAAGCCCTTTGGTTGGCGCCTTTGGTCATGTGCAAAGCCAGCTCCAGCACCGTCATGTAGGAAACATTTGCATAGTTGACTTGGTAGAACTGGTCGTAGATCGACTCTGCATAGCTCACCTGATACCTTGCCAAATAGTTCAAGTCACTACATTGAATCTGTGGATAGTCTTGGTCTTTGGCTGGGGATAAGTTGTTCAAGTTGTGCACATAGGCATCATGCCCGCTCCACTTATCGAGTAGGGATTTGACAGCCGAGGAGTCCCCATGGATCACATGCTTCCTCAAAACCTCCAGCTGTTTCTTTAAATCTGGTATGTCTCGCTGATGATGGCACGGCTCTGTCATTCCAGCGACATCAAATTGAGAGGATGAGTCTTCCAACAGCGCTCGGCCTGGAAAATTGACGGAATCGGTGGCCATCGTGCCCAGGGGGTCTGCGTCTTTGCGAGCTATTCCCTGTCCATCCTCAAAGAGCATGCATTTCAAAACTGCGGAGAAAAGGATGACAACTGAGAGCACTTGACGCATCTTGATGCATCTGGCCATGGTTGGCACGGGCTCAAGTGGCTCAGCAAATGATTAACCTGCCTTGAGGCTCTATACTCAATCTATACACTCCGCAACTAAAACCTTGAGCCAAATCGTGGAATCATTATGTCAGAGGAATCCTCAGTGGTCAAATAAGCATGGTTCATTAGTTCATTCACACTCCGTAGGACATAGCATGGAACTCTCAGATATCACTGATATCACACGCCAAGAGGCAATCAAAGTATGAAAAAACCGGCCTGAAACGGCGGTCTTCCTGAAAAATCTTCCACCTCAGGTTCTTCCGTTGCAATGGCGGTGACACTGAAACGATGGATCAAACTATGGGCTCACTGCACTGCAGCAACCATCGGACCATGTGTATAAATGCAGTGTTTCGCCCTCTCCGTTGCTGCAAAATCTTCAAATCAAATGATCAATCCTTGATGGTTTCGCGGGTGTGGGGGGGTCGTTTGGATGGTCGTTTCACCAGAGTATCAGTCGTTGCAACTCCACGGCTCCGCACTTCTGAAATTCCGGGGGTCCGGACAAAGGCTTGGTGATGCTGGCCTCATTAGAAGGATATGCATAGGATATCCCAGCCATGTACTGAAAATATCACTTGGATCTACCCGAGAACTCTGCCATGAACAAACCATAACAAACCCGTCATTGAAGTTCAATTGTCACATTGGCATCAGTGCATTGGTACGAGGTGTTGGATCTTGAAATACGAAGCATCTATTTCATTATATTATTTCATCTATTCATAAGTCTGGAAGTCCAGGAACATCCAGATTAGTGTCAAGTTGCTGTGATGAGGGAATAGCGCATGCGCTTTTTGTACCTTTCGGAGCTGGACTGCTTGGAAGGAGAGGTATTTCAATGAGACTAAGGCAATCTAAGGCATTCAACAAGTCCAGCTAGTGATGCCTACAAAAAAAAAACACCACAAGCTTGATTTCAAGAATCTGGGTGATGTCATCTTGCAGCCAGTCTTCTTTTGAAGCATAGTAAGGATAAGTATAAAGGAAAAAGGGCACTGGTGAGGGTGAAACGTGCACTGCTAAGAAGCAAGGATAGAGTGTAGGCATTCAGTGTTCTTCGTAATAAGATGTAATAATAAGCACTTCCGATTCAAGGGTGCAATTGATGGAAGGAAGCAAAAGCCAGCACTGCAAATCTTCATCATCCTTCATTTCCTTCATATCCTTCATCTATTTGGCGAACTGCGAGAGCGTCACTTCTCGTGTCGCTTCATTGGCCTTGACTCTTGGTTCACGATGTCCAGGATCTTGTAGAGATCTTCGAATCCCTGCGTCAACAAGAAGTCTGCCTCAAGGAAAGTCGTCTCACACAAGTCCCAAAAAAGTACATCAATGGCGACTTGCTTGGAAGAAGTTTAGAAGTTGTTCTGTGTGCAGTAAACCGTGTCACAAGCAGCCCTTCTAGTGCCCTCGATGACTCATGACTCATGACCAATCTCAGCCAGCTGGGTGTCAAATGATTTGTGTCCCAAGGCTTTACTCAGTCGCAGCCAGTCCCTTCTCCGACCCATCTGGGGCGGCTGCCTCATCAATGGCTATGTGAGCAACTTCTTGCAGCTTGATATCTTTGCTCTCGTAAAACTTCAACAACCTGGCAAGCAAAAATAAGCAAAGCATGCAAAAAGAGACTTGGGAGACGAAGATACTTTTGCTCCGAATCTTCGGCTACTCGACACAATGGTGTGCACCTTTTCCGACGCAGAGACGAGGAGAGATGTTGCCCGGACAAAGTCACCAAAGTCTGAGAAGTCACCCCAGGTAGAGAGACCAGAAGTCTTTTCACTTCTAAATGTTGGCCGAATCTCACGAAACGTCGAAGACCATCCGGCGGCCCTCTGCAAGTGCTAATGCCTGGGACCAGGTGTGCAAACTCGGCTGATTTGGTCATGTCACTTGACCATGACTTGACCATGACACCTGGTGAAAGAATCTGATCTTCAAAATCTGTAGATATCTCTACCACTTTCACTGTCACCCAGCTCTCCTCCACTGCAGGCTCTGTGGTAGACCCTTTGGTGCGGTCCAGCACAAAGGCAATTGAGCGCCACCTGTTTCGCGTTGCGGCGTTGCTGTGCTTGTCATCCTCTGTGCTGCGCATGGCATCTATTGAATCTATTGGTATGCAATTATGACATGTCTTGACATTTCTTGCATTTTCATCTTGCAGTCGCAAAGAGGTTGGTTCAACATGCTTCAATGAGGCAATGAAGCTGGAAATGCCCATCAAATGCCAAGTCATGAAGCCTTGACTCCGTTGTAGCGGCCTGCAAGCCATCCATGGCTCCGTGGTGCCATGGATCCAATGGGGTCATTTTTAGAAATCCAGCCATGAAAAAACAGCCCCCAGCCTGGCCAAACGCCAGGAGGGCACGGCTGAGGGAAAATGCCTGCAGCATTTTGGATGAATCCCAAAATCACAACAATCTCAGGCGCTCGCAACAAAACTTGAAGCAAACAAATCAAACAACAAACCAAGAATCTGGATGATTTTGTTTTATGTTTTAGCGGGAACCCCCTTCCAAAATCCACTTTTTATTGGTCCCTGTTTGTGCGGGAAACTCTGGTTTTCTGGGTAATCAAGTTCAAACAACACCCACTTCCGTTCAGCCAAACCACATTTGACTTTTAAAGCAACGCTCAACTGCAACTGGTACCTCGCCATGGTTGCAGAGGAGCCATGCGACTTTGGCAGCTTCCTGATCTGCAGGAGGTTCACTTGGTCAAATGCTTGCCCCTTAAACAATGAATGAATAATAATAATGTACATTTACATGGAAAAAATGTGTGTATATATATAATCATATATTGTAGTACTGTTTGCATAATTATACTATATATATATACACACACGTACAATACAAATATAATTATAAAGATTGACTCTTGGACCCTTTTGTTTATCCGCAGAACAAAGTTTCTCTGTGATTTCTAGAATCATCTTAATCCCTTGCTTGACAAATAAAGGCTGTAAAGGTGGCTCCAATACTGCTCCCAATTTTGCCAAGGTCTGCCTGCTTCTCAGCCCAAGGAAGAAATGTGTCCGACAGGAACTGATCTTCAGCTCGACCTGGGAGCAGATCTCATAATATATACCGTATTATATGTATTATTACGCCGTCTTATAACAGTACGAGGGATGCGAATTCCACCAGGTCTGGGACTGTGTCCTTGCTCTCGAGGAAATAAAAATAGCGCAAAAAATTTCTGCGATTGGCCAATAGTCAGAGTCTTGAGCCTTGGGCCTTGGGCCTTGGGCCCGGCCTCTAACAAGGCCTGTAGAAAATGGTGGACTTCTTGGAACCGGTCAATCGCCTGAGGGAAGCACACAAGTCCTCTTGCAAAGCTGCTTGGCTTTCGCAAGCCTCCACACAGGCTGCCCCCTGTCTTCAGCTATCAACTTCGACCCTGTGAGGGGTCAGTAAAACTCGATCCTGTACCCAGAACAGGTAAACTAGAACCCACACCTAACGAGTAAACATCAACCTCCCTGTGGCTATATGCCCATGCCCGACATTTCAGGATACTTAATACTGCGCTCGTGCTGACAAAGCTGGAAAGAAGTTGATTTGGTCCACTGGCCTGATTTGGATGCCACACAAAAGCCTAGCAAGGAACCAGTTCGGCATGGGATTCCATACAAGGTCTGTCTCATCTTTCCACCCCAGGGCCCGTCACTTCTGTAAGTTGAATTCCTTTTAAATCACCATGTTGCATGCTCGTTAATTCACTTCATTGAATTGCCATCTCAATTCGTGACATCTAATATCATTTCATAGATTTTCATAGTGACATATAATATCATATAATGACAACAATGCAGCTTAGAGATCTTATAGGTCTTAGAGCTGACAGTCACACCTGCGGACAGAGGCGCAACTCCGACAGCCGCAGGATGCCCCGCCTGCAAGGTGCCCATCCATGGGGATTTTTGAGTCAACGAACACATATGTCAAGATATTAAATCATATATATATATAATATTATTATATTATAATTAATTAATATATTATTGTTATTAGTAGTAGTATTATTATTAGTATTATTATTATTAGTATTATTATTATTATATATATATTATTACAGTATATATATAATTATATATAATATGTGTATGTGTATTGATTTAAAATTTAAGCAGCAACCATGAGAAGATGGATGTGGGACGATGGGCTGAATCCAAGAGCTGTTTGTACCCACAGCATAGGATGGTTTATGATTCTATGATGGTTTACTGCTCAGGAATACGCAACGAAACAATAGCTGTGGTTCCCAGGACCTTAAATATGTTGACCCAGGCTGCAACATAGGGGATCACTACACTATCTTATCTACATTATAATAGATCACTACTACACTGTGATATTGTCATCGTCCAAAAGTATCCAAAAGTATCCAAAAGTAGGCTTTTGTCGAAAGCTATCACTGGCTCTGGGAAGCGGCCAAGCTATAAGCCACAAATGCAGAGCGGGCACTGGTGGCCTGCTATCCTTCGCTCCAACAAAGATGCCAAAGTTGAGAGTGTAGTCCTCCTAAGGGTCAGAATGCGCTAAAAATTCCATCATAGTAACGCATGTGCTGGACAAAGAAAAACCTCATGTGACCAAAGACTCTCTTTGCTTCAAAGATTCAGTTCTGCAATCAAGAACGGATCCTCTCCGTTAGAGTGCGCGTTTCACTCAGACATGAAGGTAAGACGAGGTTAGACGAGTCACGCATCCGAATTAAACTGAAGTCCATAGACCACGGATTCATTCAAGGCCACACTGCCACCCGTCTTCAATGATCTGATTGCCAGAGTTGCTAATTAGATCTAATTAGTATAGGGATGTAAGCCAGAGGCAAGTGGGTGAATCTTGCTTGACAAATTGACCGATTTGTCCCGTCCCTTTTTCAGCCAAGTGACCGTGACGGTTGTCAGGACTTCTGCCCCAAGCAGTGGCCATAGAAGTTCATCTAGAAGAATCTGGCGCGGTGCGTCCAAGCCTGCACCTGCCTGTAGAAAAGTCGTGTTTCCAGTCAGGATTTCCGGTAAATGTTCAATAGAAAAACCTTCCAGCGTGGTTTGGAAGCACCCGAATTCACCTTTTCATACCTTTTTATGACTTTTATGCTATAGCATGGTATATCACATGAGCAGAAAACCAATGAAACCAAGGCCCATCCCCCTGAAATCCCCCTGAATTCTCCCAAAACATCAAAGATACACATCTGCCTCAGGCCCCTGATGGCCAGGACGTGCATTTGCGGCACTCTTGGGCAGCTGCTGCGCTAACCATGGGCCAACTTCGAACAGGTCCAAGCCCATGATGCCTCCATCAAAATGCAGCAGGATCTCGTTGCATTTTTGGCTGTTACTCCTCCTTGAGTCTGTCTTGAGCGTCTTGAGCTTTGTTTTGTTTTTTGCAAAGTAAAATTGCTCCAGCCTGTCTCTTGTGAAAGGCTCGCCCGTTTCGCTTCCTGAGGCGTGGCTTGGAAGACCATGAAGATGGACATCACATGACATTCCTATATTCCACCAACCCATCGCAGGGAAGCCCCCACTGCCGCCCACTGTCGCCCACTGTCGCCTTCAATTTTTCCTCCAGCTGTTTCTTCTCCTCTTGCCACTTTGCTCGCTCAAGCAAGAGTTCCTGGCCAAAAGCTGTTGCTTCGACAGTGACTTCTTGCATAGAATCCACGGATTTTTGGCAAGTTGACAAGCTGCTTCGTGTCCGCCTTCCATCAATGAATTGGGGTATTGTCTAATGGTCACAATGAAATGAAGGCACGTGCATGCACAGGCGAAAGCAGGTTGCCTTCCGCGCATGTGCCATAGCTTCTGCTGCTGCAGAGGCCTTTGCTGTTGCAATCCTTGTAACGAGACGCCAGCCACTGCTCCCAAACGGGGAAATCTTAATCACTGAGATTGCCGGGTTTGTTCTGAATGTTGGGGTGTTGGAACATAAGCCTGTGGTGGAATTACTCATTACTCCTTTGTTCAATCCAAAATCGCTTCTCTCCCTTTGTCCATTTGACAGATTGCTCTAAATCGACAACAACTTTGCTGGTTTGAGTCGTTGCTAGATATGCCACAGCATGTGGTATGACATGTGTTCTGGTTCAGTTCAGTGTAGCAGCAAAAAAACAAAGCCCAGTAGGGAATTCTGACCATCGGAATCATGCTGCTTGACATAATCAACTCAGCAGCCCCCCATTTGGGCCCCATCCTCCACCCTGACCCGACAAGTCTCGCTTCCGAGGTCTGCAATGGACCACCATGGACCTTGCAGCTGACTTCACACATCACACATCACACCGCCAGGGAAGCTACACCAAAGACACAAAAAATCAGAACCTTGGTAGATCTCATACTTTTTTTGTGAAGATTTAGAAAAACACAACTTAGAACAACAATCCATGGTGGGATGTGGGACATTCATCAATGATCCACATTGTGTTTTGGCCTCGAAATCCTCCAGATTTTCTTCTTCCACCTCCTCACGCCGACATCATGAAAGAACTTTGAATATATGGCCAGCTGCTGTTTGGGAATTACTATGATATGAACATATACATGTGTGTCGTATAGATATATATATATATTAAGGGTTTTAGATTTGTATCATGGTTTGGATGATGTTTTACACAATGGTTTATATAATGGTTTATACATTGTTGCATGTATCATGTATGTATGATACAAATATGCAATACTATACTCGGGAAATTATGGACATATCGCCAATATCGCACACAACAAGCGTCAAAATGATTAGTTTTTCAATTTAAACTAGCTTATAAACTTAAACTTGAACATGGGGCGGCTCGTCCTCTTCCTCCTCTTCCTCCTCTTCCTCCTCTTCCTCCTCTTCCTCTTCATCCTCTTCATCGTCCTCCAACACCACGTCTCCATCCTGGGGTTGCGGAGAAGGACACGTGGCCTTAAGACTTTAGACCAATGAATGCACTGAATACCGGTGTGGGTAAAAGGAACAAATTTGTTTGAACTCCAAAACAAGTGTGTATATATAAATATATATATATACACTGTTAGATGCTTAAAGCTCCAATGTTGGCCCTGGCGAACAAGAAAGGCCTTCCGCCCATCTGTCCAGTGCCTCCCACAATTACTTTCGATGTCAATATATGGTGGTTGATCAAGAATCTAAACTCTTTCATCCGGAAACGGCCATTCTTTGGGAAATAGAATGTTACTTTCGCAAACTGCAAGTTTATCTTTCGCGGGATCCATGTGGGGCAAAACAATGCCTCTTGAAAAGACTCAGTCACTACCTGCCAGATTGCCAGAGATTACTTGATGATATTGCATACTATATAGATATAATAATATACAGTATATATATATATATTAATAGATATATAGATATATATATATATATAGATATATATATATATAGATATAGAGGATATTGTCAATTTCTTGCGTCCCTGCAGGACCGCTCCTCTTCCTGTGTCGGCCTTGGGATCCTTGGCCTCAGGTCTCGGGTCTCGGCAACTGTTGCGTTGCGGCATCGCAGTGACCAGTTGACCAGCTACTGCCACCAAGCGGCCATTGTGTGCTTGAGATGCAGGGAAAGGATTCCTAGCTCAACATGCACTGCTAGAAACTTCTGCTAGGATCCGCATCTGATGACACATCTGCCGGTTGTTTCGTCTGCCACTGGAATGTGGGTCACTTGAATGATGGCCGGTATGATTCCATCGGAGGACAGCGCTTTGGCCGCGCCTGCTTCACTGGCACCAGCCGCTGTGCTGGCCGACACACGGCCATGACCTACGCATAGCAAGGTCATGGTAGGCATTTGTCAGATTGACGTGTTGCTTATGATTCTTATATATTCTTATGATTATAATGCCCATTGTGATCACATGTGATCACAATCATGTCACAATCATGTCACAATCATGTCACAATATATCATACTGAATCACACTCAACTTCCTGGCGTCCACAGCTATGGCGCTATGGCATAGCATTGGCATACCATAAGCACATCAGGGCTCTTCGTGCCCAGGCCTCTGCGTGGCGCCTTCGCAAATCTCGAAGTTGCTGTTCTGCCCTGCCAAAAAAAATTGAACCCTCCCATTGGATCATCCACTCACAGACATTCTGGCTACACTGTTAACTTAGTTAACTTGTAGACCTGCCATTCTGGCTCTACCATGCTCTACCTATGTACCCTGACTTCCTACTCAGTCTTGAGGCTGTTGATGCTGGAAATTTGTTGCCAACTCGGCAAAACCAACTGCTGTAGGATCGCTTCCCCAGTATGACTTCCAACCGCTCCTGGCATCTGCAGCTGACAAGCCAAAATGCTCCTCAAAAGTTGGGCATATGGGGAAAGAAGAGGGAATGAAGAAACCGATAGCATGGCAACTGAACCTGGAGCAATGGAAAGTCAGTCCATCAATCGCATCAACGTCCATCAACTTCCATCAACACTTCTTTTCCGCTCTATTGGACCGTGGGTCTTGCCATCCACTCGGTGAATTGGGCTTGGACATTCTCAACCTGCTCTTCCCTGTCCTGCAAGCCATTACTCATGCCTCCATATCCTGCATTTTGCACAATCCATCGACAGTTCGCTAAGCATCGAAATCACACAACAAACTACCGCTGCAAGGCCTGAAGGCGCTCCATGATGCGTCCACCTGAAGTCAGCTTTCCAGTGCACACGAGGGCCACGAGCACAAGCAGAATCTTAAAAGCAAGACAAATGCCCAATAACTGACACAGAATTCGCAACTCCGGATCTCAAAATCCACCTGTAACAACAGCAACACACCTGGGGTGCGGCTGAAGGAAGGCAAGCGCATCCATCAGACAAGCAGATTGAAATGTGTCCAGTGTGGATTGCTCTTGTTGGTCGATGCTCAGATGCTCTTCGTTCACAAATCATGGCTTCATTCATTGACTTTTTACTCGAGGTCAGAAACCTCTGATTTCACAAGCGGAGTTCTGTGGATGCGATGGTGGACTGTGGAGGCTTGCAGGTTGGTCACTAGTCTGCAGAAAGAATGGAGAATCTGTGGCACAACTTGTTTTGGCATGCCTTGTGCAACATGCGCAGCAGCTATCAAATTTTTCAGCCGTCATTGCTTCACAGCAAGAATTCACATGGCTTTCCAGAGAAGTTGTGCCTATGTTTAGCCATTGTTTCTAAACAAGTTGTCCAAGTCCCACAGGAAAATTGTCACAGCCACAACACCAAATTGTCTGGTGCATTATACCGAATGATACTCAGTTTTAATGTAGAAAGTGGAGCAGCCCCAGACGTCCAAATTGATGTCTGAGTCCTAGTTAATCCAAGCTCGCCTGTCAGGGGTGCAAACCAAAATGTCAACAATCTGGGAGATCTCTTGCCGCTGCCTCGTGAAAGTCCAGGGATGTGCAATTTGCAAGGCAATTCATCAACTTGGTTCTGTTAAAGCCATGACGCAACCAGTTGGAAAACTGTCTTGTAATATGTCAGCACAAGAGACATGGGAACTTGTGGGACTTGTCGCAAAATCATCATTCAATATGTGTTGATTCTGTGTTGATCTAGTGTCTCCTGGTTTCTGCAACTGTGGCGTCGACTTCTTCCATGTCATTGAGCCCCCATGGACCTCAGAAGTGCAATGCTCCTTATCATTGCTTTGGGCAGCGATAATCAGAGGATTCTCACGAAGCGCACGTCGTGTATTTACACGCCCCGTTGTCAAAACAAGATAGGGGTTAGATGGAGTTTATTTTGGTTTTGAAATGGAGTTTAGAGTTTTGAAAGTTTTAAGTCTTTTTGGAGTCCATCATCTAAGAGTCCATCATCTAAGTCCATCATCTAAGTCCATCATCTAAGTCCATCATCTAAGTCCATCATCTAAGTCCATCATCTAAGTCCATCATCTAAGTCCATCATCTAAGTCCATCATCTAAGTCCATCATCTAAGTCCATCATCTAAGTCCATCATCTAAGTCCATTAACAGTTATCTAACCTCTATCTTTGGTCTGGGTCCACCGAAGATGCCAGGCACCAAAGATGCGCCTGCGGCCCCGGCCAAGCGTACTCGGCACCTTGGAGGCCGAGTACGGACTTTTTCTGTGACCGTCAACGCCACGTTCACCCAGGTGCACCCAGGTGCACCCAGCACTATCAAACTATCTAATCTAGCAGAATCTAGCAATAGTTTCAATATGTTTCAAGATGTTTCAATAGTATGCAATCCTTTCTGTGCTCACCTTGACCATGCAACCACTGCGGGAACACTTGTGAGAAGGCCTGAGTATCCCATGGCAGAGGGGGAAACTTTCCCAACACACTCATTCCGAGTCCAAGTGTCTTTGCGCAGTAGCTGATGAGCTTCAAAGTTCTGTAGGCCTTCAAAGTTGCCATGGTCTCGAATGGTGTACAATCCTCTGCCACCACTAGTTCTTTGTGGGATCAGAAACTAGCCAGTGCTGATGCAAAAAAAACATTTCTTAGAAGTATTCTGAAGGGTTGGTCACCAACGTGCGAAAAATCACAAAACCTCACCGCCTGCATGGCCAGTTCCCGCGTTGGACAAATGGCCTCAGCCCGCTCCGAATTGCTGAATCTCCCAGCTGGGAACTGGCTGGGCTACTTCCAAAACGACCCTTGCTACGCTGGATCTGGATGGCCTCCCCGATCACCAAACACGTTTTTTTTTTCTCCGTTGCACGACATTGGGAAGCCTGACAAGGGATCCGGAGATGACCTGTTCTTGAGAGGCGTAGCTTCAACTTTCTGTTTTTTTTTTGTAAGATACATCTCGTCGACATCATTCCATCATTCCATATGCTAATATGTGATTCCATGTTTTTTCATGTTATTCCTAAGATCTCCTGACGATTCATATTACAGCCGCCGCAAGTATGGAAATTCTCTCCACGGATCCCCAAAAAAGATAAGGCAATGCGAAGGCATTGCCTGTCAAGCTGCCTCCGGTGGAGGCTATGTACAGGCGATAGTCACTTCTGACTTTCTAGCTATGGCCTTTCGACAGGTTTCCTAAATGTCCAGTGAAATTCTCTATGAACACCAGCTGTTTGGAACTTCTTGCTGGCATTCACACTATTTAAATCCCAAAAAACGTAACGTGATGTCTTTCTATTTTGTAGTTCCATGTTATTTCAATATAATTTCCGACCTGATTTCAATCCACCCAAGAAATCGATGTTTGGACCCCTGTTTCGGCTGGCTGAATGCCAGGTACCTCGAGCCGTGGCCCAGGCGACCGCGGCGACCGCTGGGAGGTTTGGTGCACTGACGGACCGCGGTCCAATTCGACTGGAGCTGGAGCTGGATGCCATAGATCCTATGACATGATGACCCTATCATGGTGATATGATAATGATATGGTGATGATATGATGATATGGTGATGTGATGATGTGATGAGATGATGATATGATGATGATATGATGATATGGTGATATGATGATATGATGATGATATGATGATATGATGATATGATGATGTGATGATGTGATTATTATCAATATGGTAATCAATATGATGATCGATACGAATCCATGATGATGACATGGTGATGCCAGGATATCCTATAAACCACCGACTGTTGCCCGTCATAGCACTTAGCCTAAGGATCTTGCAAATAGAAGGCCTTGAATCTATCCCATTGAGCAATATGATATTAGATGTCTGATGTACGAAAAGCCGACATCCTGAGCCACTGCTCCTCGCAAATCACAGCTTCAAATGGGTCGAAGAGGGTCAGCTCGATCAGTGCAACCACCAATGCTCTTACAAAACCACTGAAAATCCTGTTCACTGTCAGGTTCACCTTTTCTTGCGCAAAAAAAAATGGTGGTCCGCTGATGCTGTTGGGCAAAGGGGAGATAGAACTGAAGTCCGTAGGACAGATACTTCAGATTGTTCATCTATGACCATCCACGAAGGTTGAACAAATCTGCAGGGTCTGGCATTGCCAATTAGTGACGAATCTTTCAGGAGGTGCGACAAGATATCTCTCCTATCTGACTTCAGATCAGGGCTCAAATTCCCATTTACTGTTCAAGCAGCACTAGGATGAGAATTGTCAGCTGGACGGACCCAGTCGGTGCCAGTTCCTGAAACAGTCGTCACTGGCCTCTCTGAGCCAATTTTCGCAGCCAGATCTCCCATCCAAAAGGGGAAGAGTCGTGTTGAATTCCAGGCAGATCGACACAAAGTTCCTATGAGAACCTCACATTGATGAGGAGAACCTCAAAGCCAGCAGGATCTAACGTGATCAAACGTTAATAACAGATGTAACAGTCACACAACAAGCAACTAACGTCTCTTTCAAAGTGTCTGTGGCTTAGTGTGTGTGGAACAAATGGCTTGGGGCAAGGACAGATGACCACATAAAATACATCAAAATATTGGTTGGCTACTTTAAGCTACCTGGTCACTTCACGCATCTGAGGCACCTTGAAGCTGAGCCTGGAGTCTGACTGTGCCAACGAAAAAACTCTGGCAAGACTGACCGTTTGGTGGGTCCACAAATTCCACAAGGTCTGGTTCCGGAATTGCTGGAACAGCAGAAGTTGATGAGTTGGCCTATGATACCAAAACTATAGCCCGCTCCAGTGGGCTCCAGTGCTGTCAAGGCTCAAAGGATCAGACCTGTGAGCAGCATCCCAGCCAAAGGTGCATGAAAGTCAGACACGAAGGCAGTGTCCAAGACCTCCCAGACTTGCTGTCATGGACCCAAAACGTAAATGATTAGTCATGATTAATCATGGTATCATTTACCCTCTGGTAAATTAACATAGACCCTGGCATTCATCAGGGTTGGAAGACTAGTTTCCATGAAAAATGTTGGCTATTTTCAGGGTCTATGTTTATTTACCAGAGCGTAATATCCCTATATAATATTATAATGATTATATAGTATCATTTAATAATTTAATATATAATATCCCTATATAATTATGTTGGCTGGTTCAGCTCCCTTGCTAAGGAAAAGACCACAGTCAGTTAAATAGTCCAAACGCGCCTTGTCTGGATGGCAACCCGTGCACAAGCCCCAATCACAGGTATCCGGATGGGAGCCTCAGTGGGTGCACTTCATATCACCACGAAACCATTGGGACTTTGGTGGAATTTTCATGGGATAATGCGAAAAAAACTTGTTTTTTTTCAATGGGATCCCATGGGATTTTTTAGTGGGACAATTGTGACAATACTGTATAGATAACGCAAAACAGTCCACATGGACAAAACATGGTCTTTTTATTAAAGAAAACCTCCCCAAAACCGCCATATGGTCAGCATTTTTTCTGTACCCTGGTTGAACCGGTCAAGCGATGTCAAGCGACAACCCCACATGGCATCTTTGCGGAGGTTGCGGCTGCCACATCCGTCGCAGCTCCAATAGGCGAAGGGCGCCGGTTGATGCAAGCGCAACAAGCCACGACACACCTGGCAACCTCGGCATGGGCTTGGCAGAAATTAAAGTTGGTTAAAAAATGATTGAGGCTTAAGGGTCACTATAGTTGGTTATTAAACTTTAGTGAATGATGATATGAAACTTATCAACCGATACTAAAGAAATTATTCTCCATCCTCCAAGGTTCTAAAGTACCCAAGGGGCTAATTTGTCTGGTGCCTTGCATAGTTAGGGCGTGGCATGTTAAAGATCCAACGCTTGACACATCAAAGACATCTTTGCTGTTTTGGCTATCTTACAAACGTGTTTCCTGATCTTGCTGTCTTGTGGTTTCTTTTTGATCTTAACCTTCATAACCAAGTTGAAGCCGCTTGAGAAACACAGGAACACAGTTGTGGCTTGAAGGTGAAGCGTCAACCATTAGAATCAAGCAGCAAACAAACACATCGTTCCAACTATCGGAGGGGTAAAAGGAAACAGGAAACTTCATATTATGTGCCAAAGCCTCATGGCGTGTGGGACAGAGCTGAACCAGGCGATGCATCAAATAGATCATGCACTTATTTATGGGATAACATGATCTATGTCCATCAGATCACAGTGCGTTTTGTCAAAAAAAGTGAACAAAATTATTTGTTGGTATTATTCAGAGAATAACTATAGAAATCTATAGAATATCTTCAATATCTTCAATATCTTCAATATCCAACATCCAATATATATATATAGTTATTCCATGTTATTCTATAGTTCTATATTCTATCGGAGAATATCATAGTCACCCTAGTTCGCTCGGCCAAGCTTCTGCGTTCCAAGGCATCCTTCGCTTTCACCTTAGGTGATCCAGGGGATCCAGTAGGATCCTCTAGTGATGAGCTATGAGACGAAACTACTGGAAAATAATGATGTATAATAATCCAATATTATGAGCTATGAGATGATCCACCATACAAAGTCACCTCATAATGAAACTTGTTTCAACATACAAAGTCACAAAACAACGAAGACGATACGAAAGGCGCAGTTACACACCTTGTACATATGAGATGTTCGTATGCCATATCTGATATGATCTGACCTCGACAGCTTCTCCAGCGTCGCCATCTTTCAAATCCTGCAAAAAGAGTACCCCTGGCTATGACTGACTTTGAAAAGTATTCCATGCGACAAGTAAAACACTGAATCCAGTCAAAGTTGAAATCAGATTGTCTTCCCCACCGAGCAAACCTTTCAAAAAACAACTCGAATTTAACATGGTACATCCCGGACAAACGGGTCCTTTTTGTCTGCATCTGGAATCTTCAAGTTTTCACTTTCGTTCTCATCCTGGCGGCTGCGCATCAAGTCGCTTTAATGTTGACTCAAAATAAGCACTTCCTTTAGTTTCAAAATCCTGTGAGATATCAGCTTGAGGGGCTAGGGCGGCTATGGCGGCTATGGCGGCTAGGGCGCTGCAGCCTCCATCTGCTTTGGTGATTCAGCAGGACCTTGGATCGCACGACCGCAAAATCCTGCAGCTGAGAGCTGAGAGCTGAGAGCAGCTGAGAGCAGCTGAGAGCAGCTGAGCATCTAATTTTGGACTCTCTTCGAAGCAGAGAAAACCAGTTCGCAAATGGCCTCCGCTTGTCCTCCTCAGCACTGAACGTTGGCCATGTGCAGCCACGTTATCCTTGAAAAATCTGAATATTTCATGTTGGTGGGTTACACTTGGGTACCCCAAAACATGGAGGTCCGTGGCCAAAGAACTGAATTGGTACAATTGGAACCCATACCCATTCCTCCAGTGAATTACCCTCTGGTAATTTAACATAGCTATTGAAAATGACCATTTATAGTGGATTTTCCCATTGAAAATGGTGATTTTTCCATAGTTATGTTAAATTACCAGAGGGTATATAATATAAATATATATAATATAGATTGGGAAGTGGATCGGCCTCTTTAACTGTGAGGACAAAAATAGGCCTTGGGACTATTTACAAATGTTGTGGGACTATTTATAAAATATGCACTTTTACCCTCATTGTACAAGATTGCATGATCTGTTGTACGCTGTATGTGCTAGGTCCTAGGTGATTGTGTATTTCACATAATCTAGGTAGATTTGAAGAAGACACACAAATTATTTTGAATTTTATGTTCGTTACATTACATTTACATTACATTACATTACATTACATCACGTTACATTATAGATATATAATACACCTATCCTCACCCATCACTAGTCACAATACTAGACTGACCATTTCTGTGCACCAAGTGTCAGTAAGCGGAGGGTCTGCCGGAAGATTTGTCTGGCCTCTGTCACAAAATGCTGACATCTGATAACCATGTATGGCCCCTATGAATCCCTATGATACATTATGATAGCCTATGTTCCAACCATTCCAACCATTCCAACCATTCCAACCATTCCAACCATTCCAACCATTCCAACCATTCCAACCATACCCAAAAAAAACACCTGAAGCCCACAAAGCAACTCTCTACAGGTGCCTTCTTCCACCTCTGGTGCATCCTGTGCGTCTTCAATCTCCACGTGTTCCCAGCCACTCGAGATGTCCGAGTTCGATCGACTCACCACAAGACCTGAACGGTCCACGGATGTTGATCAATGATGGCATTGATGGCGGTGCACCTGATAAAAAACTGAGGTTAGGGCCTGTCTCATTGTCCAGGCTAATGTGTAGGACCTCCAAAAAGCAGAATCTGTGGCCAAACTGCATCTGATATTGGCTGCGAGCATAGCCCACGACCAACCCAGTCTTCAAGAGTCCAGAGGAGTATCCCCGCAGGATTTAGCGTTGAACCACATCAAGAAACCCAATATCCGGGCATCCCCTGCATGGCTCTTCTGGGAATATAGCAATAGTCTATACTCAAGAGTGGGCGAAGAGTACAATATGACAATATGGTACAAGAAAAGGACCAAAACATACTAAGATAATCTAAGATATACTAAGATCATCAAGGATCAGGCAGAAAAGCTACAGGACCTTCAGCTCTCAAGCGATGCCGCTCCCCAAGCTGTCCCAAGCTGTCCCAAGCTGTCCGGCCTGTCCGGCATCTTCACCCAGGGCCAGGAATTCATGGAAGCTCTGCTTGGTCAAAAGGCAGCAGTCCTCCTGCAGCAATGATGTCTATCTCGCGTGATGAAAAACATCGCCTATGGCTGTCTTGTGTCCTGATATGCCTGAGAGTCTTTGGAATGATTCTCATGCAGGGAAGAGAGAAAGAGAGAGAGAGAGTCAAATGAGTCAAATGAGTCAAATGATGCTGAATTCTCTGCTGTAGTTGTCAACGCCTTCAACATGTGAAAGATACAATGGAGTTGTGTAAGCAACGTGAACCGGAAAAGTTGCGCCTCATCGTGGTACGTCATCATGGGAAAGGAATCTTTCCAGGCGCCTCTGCCAGAACCCACTGCTCGAAAGAGAAATGTAACTGTCCATCCTTGCAGATTACATTGACAGGTCTATTGCTGTACTTCCTTGTCTGCAAACAAAGGTTGTGGCCTTGGATTCTCATCTTAGACACTTGGAATTTCGAACATCTGCTCATGTATCAACAATATAAACAATATACACATAATTCATCTCTAAGCTGGTTCAAAAAACGTGTCAAAACCGAACAAGCCCTCACCACAACCACATCAAGCACTGATCGCGCCCAGCAGGTGCAAATTCCCTGACAGGGAACGAACTGCTGCCAGGCAGGCATCGAAATCAGGAGCTTTTGCGAATTCAACATCTTTGACCTGCGCCAGGCGGCCAGACTGCTCTGGTATTGGCAGGGCAGTATGGTGATGTATGATTGTCATGTGACCCAATTTTTGTCGATTATCAGCCAGTGTGGTTTCCTGGTTTCGTGATCTACAAACCCATCATAACCCATCAAGGGTGGAGTCTCAGGGAGCCATATATATCCGTGCCCAAAAAAAAGTGCCATACATCTGCTGTTGCCTCTGAGCTTGATGTCATTTTCAGTCTCCAGACCTCGGTATCCCATGTTGAAAAACTGCAGCTAGCTGTAGCTTGAAGGTTCTTGAAGATCATAGATATCATTTAACAATATCATTTACCATCTGGTTATTTAACATAGCCATGGAAAATGGTCCATTTATAGATGGTTTACCTATTAAAAAGTGGGGATTTTCCATGGCTATGTTAAATAACCAGAGGGTAATATCAAGCTTGGCTGGTGACGAAAAAACATATAGACTGCAGGAGACTCGCAGATGAATGCGCACAAGTGACAAGAAGTGACAAATACAAATGTGACAAGAGTAATTAATTACAATGCTTATGCCCCTAAGGCCCTAACAGGTTATGGCGGTATGGTGACGGGGCACTGAGATTTGGACCATCGTCGCTTCCACCTTGGAGTCAAACAGAACTATGGCACTCCAAGGAACAAAGGTGGCGGAGGCAATGTGGGAAGTGTTTGAGGTCGCCCCGCCAACTTACCCCTCCAAAAAAAATGATACACTTTGGAAAGAGCGGCTCAAATTGTGGAAGAAGGCATAATCAATTCTAATTGCCCCTGTTTTGAAAAATGGATAAACAAATGATAAACAGATGTTTATCAAAAATACTCTTGCGAATTATTGAGATGTTATTGTTTGTAGCTCATGGCCTCCTAAGCCAAAGAATCTGCAAGACAACATCCTGGTCCAGATTGAGTGCCCCTGCAGGATCAGTCACAAGAGGGGCTTGCTTCACAGGCTGATTTCGCCCTTTGAGCCAAGGCTGCATGTGTCCTGAACCGCTGAAGATTCCTGAAGTATCAGTACCATTCGTACCATTCCACATGAACTGGGAATTGTTCTCAAAAAAGCAAGGCTGACAGTTCCTTGCCTCGTTTAGATTCATGTAGGAAAAAATGAATCAAAGATTGAATCAAAAAACATTTACCCTCTGGTAAACTAACATAACTATGGAAAATCCCCATTTTCAATGGGAAAATCCACTATAAATGGTCATTTTCAATAGCTATGTAACAAATTACGAGAGGGTAAATCAGTTTAAATCCATCCTGATCTTCCGTGGCTTGAGCTGCCCGGCCAGCGCCAAGGGTGAAGCAGCTCGGTAGGCAAGACCGTAATCCAGGTTTCTGGCCTGTCCCACGTCACGTCCCACGTCGCCTATCGCCGAGCCTCATCCCCACGACAAACCACCCGCCTGCGCGAGCTTGCGCACCAGTTGCACCATTGGGAGCATGTACCTCACAGTACCACCATGTACCACCGATATGAATTTGTGCAATTTCGACGTAGATAGGACATGATAGGACATGATAAGACTCACCCGTGGGAAACCTTCAGTGTCAACAAGGCAAGAATTTTCATGCAAGAAGTTCTTGCCGAGCTGCGCTAGACTCTTCCCCGAGCCAGTCTCTGCTGCAATGACCTCAAGGTGAAACGACAATTTCTATTTGCACTGCGGTTCCAGGTGCAGTTCACTATTTTGTCCTGGTGTGCCCACCCAACTTGATATCTGATCTTCTTAATTACTCCAAACGCATGATGACCTCGAAATTGTAAAAGTTGTCCATGTGACGTTGCCCGCTTGCACTTGAGGATGCCACCACATTGTCACCCTCCAAAATTCGAGGGATCGCCTCCTGTTGAACCTCCGAATTTCAGATCTTGCGCTGGAGTTCTTGCTGAATGTAGAAAGTTTAAGACCATAAAAGACATAAAAGACACGACAAAAAAATGTCTAACCATGTCTAACCTCCGAAACAATCCTGGAAGGTTTCAGCTCTGAAATGTCTCAGCTCCTGGCCGGTGCAGGTGTGATGAGCCGCGGCGCTTCGGGATTCTCTCGAGGGTCCATGCCTGGGGGCCGTCAGTGCCGATGTGCGACACTTTTTCGGTGATCGATGAAGTGTGGCGTATCCCAAGCTCCAATCGTGACCTGCAGCTCCAATCGTGTCCCAATGTTTTGTAACAAAATCGCTGCGAGCACATTCGGAACGTTCGAAACTGTGCGACGATGTGCAGCAGAGGATTTTTCTGCGGAAATTTCGGAAGTCAAGGAAAGCACAGCACGAGAAAGACAGAAAATGCGAAGAGCTGAAATGTTTGTGAAAACAAAGAACGACTTCCGGTGGGAATGATTATATACATTGCATGACTCCATCAGGCAAAGCAGCTTTACCAGAACTGGTATTCCTGCTGAGAGACTCGAATTGACAGCTGTGAATTTCCGTATTTCCGATCCTAACGTGGTTGTGATGGTGTACATAGGCAAATTCTGTTTGATCATTTGATCCTTCTGAGCAGTTTCCATCAGGAAAATACCGAATGTTCTCACAACATCCAGGGGTTTCATAAGCCCGGAAAGAACCTCTCAGAAGTTGCAGGACAGCAGTCAAGCGGCACAGCCTTGGCACAGCCGTGGGGGCCAGCCTTGGCTTAAGCTTTCGCAGCCTTGGCAGAGATGTTCTCGAGCATTCGTTTGAAGTTCACCCAGTGCAGGTTCAAATATCCACCCTCCCCAGAAGGGCTGCAACCTGTTGGGATCTTCATGAAGCCTTGTTTCTTGTAGGCATCCTGGGGAACCAGGTCGGATTTGGAGCCGGATCCATCCGGATCCGGGTACAACAGAACGTCTTTGTTCACAGAAGCTCATTTTGTGCAGTGGCAAACGAATATGTGTTGTTGCCATTTGTTGCCTAGAGAAGAGTGGCTTGAGGTATTGTTGATTGATTGGGTCCACAAATCATGCTGCTGTGGCTCAAAGTGAATATGTTAAGATGTTAAGTGAACCAAACATGGATGGTTTGATACCAGAAATGACCAGTTTGTGGGTCCATCAGTCGATCTCAGCCCGCCAATGTTGAGCTATAGCTGTGGCATGAACCTGTGTCCTTCACAAGCTCGTGAGCAGCTTGAAGCTTGTGGAAAGGTACATTTGGCCAGGCATGGTGCTCGACATGGTAAGGCATGTACCAGGCCAACTTTTTGTACAGCCACCAGGTGGAAGTGGTCCTTGCACAAATCCAAGCATTGGTGTCCTTGGTTTGGCACCAAAATGAAAACCCTGAGCCTCCAAAAACCTCCAGAAAACTTCTTTGGCTTCGGGGAAAAAGAAAAGACACAAAACAAAAAAGACGTTTCTCGGAAGCACCAAGTATCGGTGTAAGGACCCATCTTGCAGGCGCGGTGCTCTGCAAACTGGTAGAGCCGCAGATGTCCTGCTCCTATGCAGTGAGGAAGGATCCACAGCAAGACAACCTTGATGCCGATGCTTGGTCGCAACAGCGAAACGAGAAACACACAGCTGTAGCCAAACAGGTAGCAGGCAGCCTCCATCCTGACTACCCTCTGAGTCGTTTCTGGCTTGTCAACCACCCAAGGGTCCACTTCGTTGTAACAAACCGTGCGTGCCATGCGTACCACGCGTTCAAATCCAAAGGGGTAACCACTAATGAACTGTAAATATCCACTCAAAGATTTGGTGGGATCATCTAAATCTACACTTTCACCACTGAGCTCTGGATCCTTAGAGGGATCGTTGGTAAATCGATGGTGAGTCCAATGGAAGCACCAGAACCATTTGGCTCCGCGGAAGCATTCGAAGCCCAAGAGATGTGCGAAGCAAGTGTTTAAGAAGCGTGTCTCAAAGGCCGTGTTGTGAACCATTTCATGAAAGCCATTGAACAGGAAGGACTCTCCAATGCCCAAGGGAATCTCTGCAGCCAGCAAGACGGCCCAGTAGCCATGATCATAGGCCCAGGTCGCCAGCATTGCACACATTGCAAGGAAACTCAAGTGAAAAAGTAATTGAGCAAATCCCTCAGCATCTGAAAGTTGCATCAGTCCTTCTTGTCTCATCTCTTTTTGGCTAATCTTCGGGCTTGGGATGGCACCATCAGCACCATCGGCCCCCGAGGCAATGGGATCCATCACTTCCATCGACGCCATGTTGCCGTGCCGTGGCTAGACGCGCCACAGTGGACACCAGATGAAACGCTGCAGATAGGATCTCCAACTGTGCCTGAAAACGACAAAACCGACCAATTGATTAAAGATGATTAAAGATTATATAAAGTTTATGTGTGGGCCACTTACAATGAGACCGGGTAGTCAAGGTACGTGTAGCTTCTGTCCAATTCAGTTGAGTTTTCATTGTTGACAGGGTAAAACATGAAACAAGATGTGACAGTCGCGGTTGCCAAACCTTTCGAGTCAGGGGCCCAAGGATCTTGCAGCTCCTTCCACCACCTGAAGTGGGAAGGACATGGGGTCAATGGGGGCACCTTCGACAGCCAAGAATCCAAAAATCAGCCCGCTTACCTCTGGAAGTAGTCCCAGTTCATGGAAGTTCCTGACCATCATGTGGAACACGAAAGGAAAGATAGGAAAGTGAGAAACTGACGGCCGCCAGGCATGTTGGAACATGTTGGAACATCAAGGCCAGTAAACAACAGCAAGGTCCTGATGACTGGGAAGACCAGATTCACCGCGCGCTTCCGGCCCCTGGGACATGACCATGGTGAATGTGGACCCCAACCCTCTGAGAATGTGGACATTTCAAGTAGCCGCCTAGCCATGTTTGAAAAAAGTTGGATGGCCCTGATGAGTTTGCTGCGAAGCAGGGAAATAAAAAATCTGACCTGGCTGCACCCCACTGCAAAGATTTCAGCAAGTCCAGGCCGCAAAGTTTTATCCAGGAGAGTGTTGGCATTCGCGAAACACTGCATTTCGTTGGAGGGAACTACCTGCCTACATAATTGATGCTAGAAGCCGGTGAATTGTTTAATCATCAAGTTCAAGCGTTGAAGGTATTCATGTATAAAAATACGAATTTTGTCCATGAATTCCGTAAGCATGAAAACATATGAAAACAATGCAATTCCGAAATTACCTTGCTATACAGTACCTTGCTTCACCACGAGAGCTGACAGCACTAACATCTCTCCAGGCCGAACCTATATCTGCCTGCAAACTCAAACTCCACATCCGCGTCCATTGGAATCTGTCAGGCAGCAATGTCAAGCAAGATGCGAAGCGTTGTGACAAGATGTGAAGCTGTAACTGGCTGTAACAAAAACATCCCACCATCCCCATCCTTCAAGGAAACTCACATCAATGCCAGAGTCTTGCTTCCAGCCTGCCCGCCGTTAGCCTGCAAGTAGTCTGGAGGCACGTCGGTGATGTGGAAGATGATTTTCTGGGCGCAGTGCTAAGCTGTGAATTCAAAGCTGAGACAAGATCCGCAAATCTGATCCCAGAGCACCTTGTGCAGGTTCCTGCTTAGTACATGCATTTGGTGTGCTTTTGGTAGTATCGCATTATTCACTAATTATTGGTGATTCATCATTGATCATGTATAATCATGTATTCATGACTCATGATGAACTCATGATGTTTAGGCCAGTGCTGCTTCCGCTTGCACCTCTGGGGGCGTGCCGCCAAGCAAGTAGCCAATGCCCCGGTGGGGCAGCCAGTCGCAAATCTGGCCGCAGCTGAAACAGCCAAGAGCCAATTGAAGTGTTTCTTTCCAACAAAAGCAGTCAAATATGGTCAAATACGTTGCCAACATGTTGCAATGTTGCAACCGCCAAAAAACAAGATGTGACCAAGAGACCAGCTGCTTTCATCGCTCTTGCATCGTTTATGCATCGCTTTTTCATTCAATTTCACTCATCTGCAAGGCTCTCCTTTGGAGCCCCATGGATTTCTTGCGCTTGGCCACGCGGTGACTTGGTCATCGCGGTCGCCAGTGATACCGAGCCGTTAGACCAACTTCCTGTCGTCGATGTCGCCAGGTCCCAGTCTTCGGCCCAGATCCGGAAGCAGCGATGGTCGGCCCAACGAGGTAATATCAATCCCTGCAGCAGTCGTATTGACCCCTTGAGCTGCAAGAAGGTGAAAGACCCGCGCCGCAAAAATATCAACGGATGTAGAAAACAAGTTGGAGGACAAGGTTTGGATGTTCCAAGTCTCATCTACCAGAAAAATGCTGAAAGACCCCACGATGAGCGAACCTCTAGGTGCCAAGTCAAGTCGAACAGCATGACTTTGAGCACCCGAAAAGTACGCTAGGCTGCTGACCAATGCTAGCTGAACTGGCACAAAGAGTGCGGCCATCTCAGTCGGGTCAGTGGAAGTAGAAGTCATGGTAAGGGCACCTTCAACTGAGGGACTGTGACCCGGGCAGTAGTGCTGTTGATTCCAGGTAAGACAACGCTCTTGATCCAGTTCATCACAGGAAAAGCCGAAAGGCTGGGGGCAGGACGAATCCAGAGTCTGAACGGAACATCCGCAGCTGAGGGGACAAAAAACCTCCAGCGTCTTGAAGTCCCATCCGAAGGAGCTGTTCCACTTGAAACAATTTCCCCAGGAGATGTTTTGTGCATTGAGGTTGGCCTGGAAGTCGCAGCCATGATCCCACATGGCTTGAGCGATCAATAGTGCCTCCTGCTTTCCTGCCAAAGTCGCAGACTGATTTCCATACGATGTCAGAGCCTCAATCCACTGCACCCAAGGGGCAAATTGCTGAAGACTGGAGGCATTTTTCTCCAGACAAACACCATTCTGTCGCTGCTCCAGGAAGCTTTCAGACACTTGGCATGCTCTGCCTGAACCATATGGACACCCCTGAACAAGTAAGTTCTCACCTGCAGGATTGCGACAGCCACATGTTTCTGAGCAAAGCATACGAGTGGCCCATCCTTTGCCATCGTCTACTCCATAATCTGGCAAACTGGAAATCGAAGTGCAAAATGGCGCTGCATCCGCACATCCTTGGATGCTCTCATTCTGAAGGAAGAACCTGAGGTAGTGCAGCATCGGTTCTGCATCACCCACATCCCCACACTCAGGATTGAAGAGATCTATGCTCTCCGCCAAGGATAATGTTGTGAGATCTCCCACCAGGCTCACATCGCTCAGCCAAACGCCATATTTGGCATCCGCCTGTTCCAGGCCATATCCAATGCGCTCGCCTTCTTCAACGGCGTAGACCTTGGTGGCATCCTGGTCTTCCCATCCACCACCCACAGTGGGAGCCATCAGCACCACTCGTCGCTTATCCACGTTCCAAACAAAGCCCAAGTTCCCTCCACACATGGCGAGGCTCACCTGGGTCAAGTCGGTCACAAGTCGCTGTCAACTGACCCATGGAATCACCTCAACCCCCAAATGGCATTGAAAAATGCATTTATTGCATGGATGTTCATCCAGTTTATCCCCAATTTAAAAAAAAAAAACATATGGTTTTTCAATGTTTTTCATAGGTGTTGAGCAATTTTGATCCCCGCCTCCTGCAAGGTGCCCACAAATGGTCCCAGCATGCTGACGTAGACCAGGATCGTCAAACAAGGGATGCCGATGGACATGAACACTGACTTGGCATCGGCACCTCTGACACGTGGTAGGGATGGCATGGGCAGAGCATCCAGCTGATGCACCAAGTGCCTCCCAGGTGTGGTCGCCAATGCATCAAACAGCAAATCGTCGATATCCAAAATGATGCCCAGCGCAACGGCATTCAAAATCAGCTCCGTCACACTAACCTTGGTGCGTTGCTGAAAGTCAGTCCTTTAGTGGGATGAGTGCAAAGCCCATCTACACCTTTAAAAGATTTCAAAAGTATGCAGCAGTATGCAAGTTAAAGTCTTCGGCTAAACGCTCACCCAGTGACGGTGTAGACCAAGAAAAAGGTGCCCACAAAGACTAAGACTCCTGCAGCCAGCAGACGGTAGCAAAATAACATGGTGCTAAAAACCTTGCGTCGAAAGGCCACACAGCGCAGGCGGTAGTGGACGGCCTTTGTGAAGGGATTCTCTCGTGTATCGATCCGCGTGGGGCCTGTAGGCATGGCCAAAACGCCTCGCAGCAACGCGAAAGCATGGCTCAACTCCTTGGCCACCATCAAATACCAACAGATCAGCGCCACGATACACAGCACTTGACCTGTAAAGTATCCTTCCAAACCGCTGGTGCCTGACTTCAGGTATTTTTCGATGTTCTCGTACAAAGCCACCTGCACAGTCGCTAATCTTGTTCAAGCAGATGGAAAACCGCGCGCGTAGCTGTGCCAATTTTTCGATATGGGGTTTGGGTGGGGTGGGGTGGGGCAATAACGTTCAAGTTACCTTGCACGCTCAAGTGATGCTGAGCTGGACTTGTCTTATGGCTACATCATGGTTTGGGGTTTGGGTGGGGGTGGGGCAATCATGTTCAAGTTAGTTTGCACACTCACGTAATGCTACGTTATTGCAAGGATTTCTTGAGTCTCACAGGACACGCCCTAAGCAAACGCTTAGAAGGTTGTGACGGCTATGGCAGAAGTGAAAACTGACCATACCCCCAAAAAAATGTTAATACTATTTGTCCACTCAAATATCCCTGCATTTTACCCTGCAAAATCAATACCAAATTTCACCTTTCAATGTGCACGGCGCCACAACGTGAAACACGTTTTCTGAAGAACGTGGTCAACCGCTAGCGCGGTTCCCACCCGCCAGGTTGCTCAAAATATTTCAACACGATCAACATTCATCATGGATCAGGTGGGCAATGCAAAAACACTGGGGAAAGAAACCACTGAAAAACGTTTCAGGGTCTGTAAAAAAAAATGGTGTTCAAACACGGCATGGTAGACAACAGGACCAGTTGATCAAGGAATTGCAGGCCGATGCGAGGTCCGGTCCCTTCACAGCAAGCGTCGGTGTTGATGGCGGTTCTGGGCCTTTGCTGGTGTTATTGGTCGTCGCTTTGTCGCCCGTTGTTCGTTTAGATTTTGTGTTTTTTTTCCTTTTTGAAATTTCTTAGTTCAATCGTTCGTCTCCTTCTTAGATGCCCCAAACATTGTGTCGACACTGATGGGTTTTTACGGTGAAGGCCGGTGCTTGATCGAGGTGCTCAAATGGTTCTTGTGACATGTCCATGTGCATTTCGACTGCGCAAGCTCGCACAAAGCCTGCGCCGCGGTCTCGGGATCCATCTGGGGCGCAGCATTTTTCCTGTAAATTCTCCCTTAAAGATCATAAAATGGCTCTTCTGAGATGTCCAAGCGCATTTCGATTGCGCAGGCTCGCACAAACTGTTGGTCGCGGTCTTGGGATCGGTCCTCCTCCTCAACATCATCATCCTCAACCTCATCTTCCGCCACATCATCATCATCATCATCATCATCATCATCCACCTCATCTTCCGCAACATCATCATCCATCATCCTCCTCAACATTATCATCCTCAACATCATCACCTTCCTAGCATCATCCTCCACCTTCTCATCCTCCACTTCATCCTCCACCTTCTCATCCTCAACATCATCATCCTCAACCTCATCCTCCGCCTCATCATCCTCAACATCATCACCCTGCACCTCATCATCCTCAACATCATCATCCTCAACGTCATCGTTCGCAACATTATCATCCTCCTCACCATCATCCTCCTCCTCCTCGTCCTCATCATCATCATCATCATCATCCTCAACATTATCATACATTATTACATTATCCTCACACACACTGTTTGGGACCTCTTGCCGGCATATTCTTTTCCATCTTTGTCACTGTCTCATGGCGATGGCTGGCGCTGGTCCTGGTGATGGTGCTGCTGGTGCTCCTGGTGCTGCTGGTGCTGCTGGTGCTGCTGGTGCAGGGTGTAATAACGTCCCTGACGACGTTAAGTCGGTTGCGCATAAGGGTCCATTTAAGTACGTTGCAGATTTTCGTTGAAGTTCAACAGGCTGTACAGAAGTGGGCAAAGAACCGGAAAAAATGTCAGCTTTGAAAGACGAAGTTGATGCGCCGCAAAGTCCGCCAACCCCGCTTGCAGAAGGGGGAGCGACAAGCAGCAAGGGGCAAGAAGCATTCATCACCATCACAGTGTCTGGCACTGGAGGGCCCACAGTTTTGGAAGCAACGTTCGGCACAGGTAGCTGCGGGCCCAAAGACTCCGTCCAGCCTTCACTGTCATGGTGTTTGGGACTGGCCAGCCCACGGTTTTAATTACCAGCAGCAAGGGGCAAGAAACTATCACCATCATGGTGCCTGCAACGTTAGGCACAGGCAGCCGCGGGCCCAAAGACCGTCCGGCCTTCACTCTCATGGAGTTTGGAACTGGCGAGCCCACAGTTTTATTCGGAGCTACAGTTTCTTACAGCTTCCGGAAGCTTCAAAGCGAAAATGTGGAGCTAGTTTCTTGTCGGTGCACAAAGCAACATTAGGGACAGGCAGCCGAGGGCCGCGGGCTGAAAGACCCCGCCCAGCCTTCACTCTCATGGTGTTTCGAACTGGCGAGCCCACGGTTTTGGAGGCCTGCCGCTGCATTGGGAGCTAGTTTCTTACAGCTTCCGGGGGAGCTAGTTTCTTGTCGGCGCAGGGCACAGGCAGCCGCGGGCCCAAAGACCGTCTCCGGCCTTCACTCTCATGGTGTTTGGAACTGGCCACGGTTTTGGAGGCCCGGCAGCAGCGTTCGGAGCTAGTTTCTTGCAGCTTCCAAAGGGTTGAGAGCAGGAATTTGGTGCTAGTTTCTTGTTGGCGCAGAAAGCAACGTTAGGCACAGGCAGCCGCGGGCCCAAAGACCGTCCGGCCTTCACTCTCATGGTGTTTGGAACTGGCAAGCCCATGGTTTTGGAGGCCAGGCTGCTGGAGATCTAACTTTCAACTTTGTTCCAGGTTCAGCGACGAGCTTGTGAAAAGGCTTCAAGATACCATTCTAAGAACATACTGCAGGCCTCATTCTGCAAAATAATCAGCGGAGTCCAAGTTTGTAACATGCACTGACTGGTCCAACATGTCACAGCATTCGCAAGATATCCGCCGACTCCTGCCGACAGCAGGGGGAGCGCGTCAGATAAGAGGGGCCAAGAGATAGACCAAGAAGATAAAAAGCAAGAGGAAAGAGGCAAGAGCCAGCAAGACATGGAAACGCAAGCGGCGAAGCCAGCCTTTTGGTGGCTTGCGAGGTTGCTGGCATAGGCCCGTCCTTCAGTAGCATGGTGCCTCGGTGTGGCGAAGGCAACGTCTTGGGGGCTTGAAAGCTTCAATTTGGGCCTAGCAGTTTCTTGCGCCACAACAGCGTTCACTTTTTCGACATCACAACTTCCAAAAATGCTCCTACCCTGGTGTGTTTTGTACATTTTGACTTGGAAATGTGCTTCGCGCCAACACGGCGTGCACTTTTTCGACATCTCAACTTCCAAAAGTGCTCCGAACGTGAGGTGTTTTTAGCTTTTTCACTTGCAAATGGGCTTCGCGCCAAAAGCCGTGCAATTTTTCATCTCTCATCTGGCCAAATGGCTCCGCACCCGCCGCTTTAGCGAGCCTACTTTTCGACCCTCCTGAGTCACAAATCATTGGAAACACACAGTGCTTCGCGGCTTTTCTACCTTTTCGCGCACCTGCGACCTGCATCGTCTTCTTTCGTCTGACTCTTTCTCTTCTCTGATCTTCTTGCTTCTTCTCTGCTCTTCTCTGGCTCTTTCCACCTCTGCTTTTCCATCCGTTTTCTGAAAAATGTGTAAATTTCCTCAGTGTCATTTTTTCCATACTTAGATTATTCCTGGGATGGCTCAAAAACATGGACAAGTCGCAGTTTACCTCAGTTTTGGGAAGTTAATCACATACGATGTAAGACTGCAAAGTTTCCGAAAGTCTTGCCCTTCGCACTTTTTCGCTTCACCTGGAGGTGCACGCTTGCTTCACAGCTTTTTGCCGTGGGTTTCCGGCGCATTAAGAGCAAGTTGTTAGTTACTTGAGAAAGTTACGGGCGTCGCATCAAGAGCGTGAGGAAAGTTCCAAGAGAATGTTAAGAGCGTAGCATCAAGAGCAGGTTGTGGGTTGATTGAAAAAGTTACAGGCGTAGCATCCGAAGCAAGTTGTATTTTCATTGGAAAAAAGCGTAGCATCCAGAGCAATTCCTAATTTGAGTAAGTTTAGGGCGTAGCATCAAGAGCTTGAGGGAAATGCCGAAAGTTAAGAGCGTAGCATCCAAAGCAAGTTGCACGTTGCTTGAGGCAGTGAAGAGCTAACACCAATATATTTTATTTATGAAAACGCGACAAAACAACACTCTCCCTTGGGATTTGGAAACACACATGATATCTGATAGAAGGCAGAAGAAAAACAGCAAACGTGCGTACGGTTTTCGAGCCGTGGGCAAGTTCTCGTCCATGCCCCATTTGCCAATATCATCCCACAACGATCGGTTCTGAAGCAAGAAAGAAATCGGGATCTATCAAGTTCCGTGGCAAGCAATCCCCAACTCTAGGCAAGACAGCGAGACCTCTTGGGGTACTGAATCAGAATACCTAAACCACCTAAGCAGTTGAAACACTCGCAGCTCTGCTAGCATGCCTGGATTCCAGATTGTTCCAAAGACTTGTCCAATTTGCAAACACGCTCAGCCAGAGATTCCTTTGAGACTTCACTGTAGCTCCACATCGAATGACCTGAGGCTCTCCTCCAGCGCTGCGCGTCCACCACGGAAGTCTCATCCACATCCGGCTTGGTGAAGTTAAAATAGGCAATAGCCACGAAGACCACTTGCATTAGGACATTCACCACAGCCAATAAAAGGGTCTGCAAAGATCCCATGGGACCCAAAGCTCCGGTGCCGATGAACATCACTAAATCCCATGTAGATTCGCCAAAGCTGTAATACTCGTTGGTCTGAGTGTCCAAAATTTCTTCGTTCACATCAGACATCTTTTCCCGAGAGATCTCGGTGATCTTTTTACTTTTCCTTCTTGCAGGTGAATGAGCTGCCATTGACCGCGGTGATAATCCCGTTGGCACATCTTTCATGCCAACCTCGCTTCTTGTCTGCAGCTCCAAATGTGGCTCCCAGGTCTCATCGTCCTCCGGCATCACAATGCGTGGAGGTGGCTCGGACTCGCTCCATTGGGGGCCTTTCTTCGCTTCAGGACCTGCTACCTCCAAGGGATGCCAATGCCCAGCATGGGGCTTGTTGAACGGTTGAACATCTCCTTTCTGTATCCTAACCTTTGACATCCCTTGGCACTTTATGTGGGGGATTCGGGGTATTTTTGTGGAATACAGAACGGAAACAGAGCACATGACATCGGAAGATCGGAAATAAAATCAGGACCAATCGTTGAAGGCAAAGTTTGTAAAGAAAACATACAGTATGGGTTCTTTTGGGGTGGATGTGATGATTGTACCATGCATGTTTGGAACCATCATCCAGGACCGCGGCAAAAAAAACTCTGAATTTGTAGGAAACTTTGGGAGTCACTTCTCCATGCTCTGATTTCTGTAACCCGATCACTGCGTTCCCAAACCACTCCTACACAGCACCATACCAAATTCATGTCAGGTTCTTCAGCAATAATATTCTTCCCATCACAAGCATGAGGTTTAAAAACATGACAGAATGCTAGAAGTCTTGTAAGCTGTAGGCACAATCATGTGTTCTCTACTCCCCAAGCAGTGTGGCCACACTTGGGGTTCTTATGGTAGTAGTTAAAGCCTGGGGTCTCCGGCGTGTCCGGCAAATGTGGTGACCCTTCCAGCACAAGAGTTCCTTTATCTTCCGTTTTCGAAGGAAGTCTCGCATGAAACGGTGGCCCAGAGACCTCGCTCTCATTGTGGTGCGCTCCTTATTTTGAGGTCGCTCGCGCAACCCTCCCGGCACTTTCTGCGTGTCAGTTCGCTCTCGCTGCGGCGCGGCGCTGATTTTGATCCTCAAGGAGGTCTTGTGCAGAGATCTTGCCAAGAGACCTCTGCTAGAGATGTTGTCTAGAGATCTATTAGAAAGAGCTTGCATGGAGATCTCTTATAAAGCCATTGTCCTGAGATCTTGCCAAGAGATCTCCTCGAGACCTTTGACAGAGATCTTATATAGAGAGCACAGAGCTTGTCAGGATAGATCTTGTACAGACATCTTGTACAGAGATCCTTTACAAATATCTTGCCAAGAGACCTCTGAGAGAGAGAAAGAGACAGGGGAAGAGAGAGAGAGAGAGGAGAGAGAGAGAAAGAGAGAGAGGAAAAGGAGAGAAAAAAAAAGAGAGAAAAAAAAAGAGAGAAAAAAAGAGAGAGAAAAAAAAAGAGACAGAAAAAAAAGAGAGAGAAAAAAAAAGGGAGAAAAGAAGAGAGAGAAAAAAGAAGAGAGAGAAAAAAAGAGAGAAAAAAAAGAGAGAGAAAAAAAAAGAGAGAGAGAGAGAGAAAAAAAAAAGAGACAGAGAGAGAGAGAGAGAGAGTTTGTACAGAGATCTCTTGCAAAGACCTTGCGTAGAGATCTTGCCAAGAGACCTCTTAAAAAGAGCGCTTATATAAAGACCTCTGAAACACACCTGGCAGTGAGATCTTGTATAGAAACCTCTGACAGACAGCTTGTAGAGATCTCCCAAAGAGATCTCTGACAGAGACCTTGCATAGACATCTTGTCTAGAAACCTCTGATAGAGAGCTTGCAGAGATCCATCGCAGAGATCTCTGACAGAGACCTTGCTGAGAGATCTTGTCTAGAAACCTCTGACAGGGAGCTTGGAATTTGTAGAGATCTCCCACAGAGATCTCTGACAAACACCTGGCTTAGAGATCTTGTATAGAAACCTCTGATAGGGAGCTTGCAGAGATCTCCCACAGAGATCTCTGACACAGACCTTGCTTATAAAGATCTTGTATAGAAACCTCTGACAGAGAGCTTGTAGAGATCTCCCACAGAGATCTCTGAAAGAGACCTTGCTCAGAGATCTTGCCTAGAAACCTCTGATGGAGAGCTTGCCGAGATCTCCCACAGAGATCTCTGACAGAGACCTTGCTTAGAGATCTTGTCTAGAAACCTCTGGTACGGAGCTTGTAGAGGTCTCCCACACAGAGATCTCTGACAGAGACCTTGCAGAGAGATCTTGTCTAGAAACCTCTGATAGAGAGCTTGTAAAGGTCTCCCACAGAGACCTTGCTTAGAGATCTTGCATAGAAACCTCTGATAGAGAGCTTCCAGAGATCTCCCACAGAGATCTCTGACAGAGGCCTTGCAGAGAGATCTTGTCTAGAAACCTCTGACAGAGAGCTTGTAGAGATCTCCCACAGAGATCTCTGACAGAGACCTTGCTTAGAGATCTTGTATGGAAGCCTCTGACAGGGAGCTTGTAGAGATCTTCCACAGAGATCTCTGACAGAGACTTTGCTTAGAGATCTTGCCTAGAGAGATCTCTGACAGAGAGCTTGTAGAGATCTCCCACCCAGAGATCTCTGACAGAGACCTTGCTTAGATCTTGTATAGAACCTCTGACAGAGAGCTTGTAGAGATCTCCCACAGAGATCTCTGACAGAGACCTTGCTTAGAGATCTTGTCTAGAAACCTCTGCCAGAGAGCTTGTAGAGATCTCCCACAGACCTTGCAGAGAGATCTTGTCTAGATTTCTAGAAACCTCTGACAGAGAGCTTGTAGAGATCTCCCACAGGGATCTCAGATCTTGTCTAGAAACCTCTGACAGAGAGAAAGTAGAGATCTCTCCAAGAGATCTCTGACAGAGACCTTGCTTAGAGATCTTGTATAGAAACAGCTGATAGAGAGCTTGCAGAGATCTCCCACAGAGATCTCTGACAGAGACCTGTCTAGAAACCTCTGACAGTGAGCTTGTAGAGATCTTCCACAGAGATCTCTGACAGAGACCTTGCTTAGAGATCTTGTATAGAAACCTCTGATAGAGATCTCCCACAGAGATCTCTGACAGAGACCTTGCTGAGAGATCTTGTCTACAAAAACACAGAGAGCTCGTAGAGATCTCCCACAGAGATCTCTGACAGAGACCTTGCTTAGAGATCTTGCTAGAAACCTCTGACAGAGCTTGCAGAGATCTCCCACAGAGATCTCTGACAGAGACCTTGCTTAGAGAGATCTTGTACAGTAACCTCTGATAGAGAGCTTGTAGAGATCTCCCACAGAGATCTCTGCCAGAGACTTTGCTTAGAGAGATCCTGCCAAGAAACCTCTGATAGAGAGCTTGTAGAGATCTCCCACAGAGATCTCTGACAGAGACCTTGCAGCTATATAGATCTTGTATAGAAACCTCTGATAGAGAGCTTGCAGAGATCTCCCACAGAGATCTCTGACAGAGACCTTGCTTAGAAATCTTGTCCAGAAACCTCTGACAGAGAGCTTGCAGAGATCTCCCACAGAGATCTCTGACAGAGACCTTGCTGAGAGATCTTGTCTAGAAACCTCTGGCAGAGAGCTTGCAGAGATCTGCCACAGAGATCTCTGACATAGACCTTGCTTAGAGATCTTGTATAGAAACCTCTGACAGAGAGCTTGCAGAGATCCATCGCAGAGATCTCTGACAGAGACCTTGCTTAGAGATCTTGTCTAGAAACCTCTGACAGGGAGCTTGGAATTTGTAGAGATCTCCCACAGAGATCTCTGACAGAGACCTTGCTTAGAGATCTTGTTTAGAAACCTGACAGAGAGCTTGTAGAGATCTCCCACAGAGATCGCTGACACATACCTTGCTTAGAGATCTTGTCTAGAAACCTCTGATAGAGAGCTTGTAGAGGTCTCCCACAGAGATCTCTGACAGAGACCTTGCTTAGAGATCTTGTCTAGAAACTTCTGACAGTGAGCTAGTAGAGTCAGTGTAGGGGTCTCCCACAGAGATCTCTGACAGAGACCTTGCTTGGGGATCTTGTCTAGAAACCTCTGACAGAAAGCTTGTAGAGATCTCCCACAGAGATCTCTGACAGAGACCTTGCTTAGAGATGTTGTCTAGAAACCTCTGGCAGAGAGCTTGCAGAGATCTCCGAAAGAGATCTCTGACAGAGACCTTGCTTAGAGATCTTGTCTAGAAACCTCTGACAGAGAGCTTGTAGAGATCTCCCACAGAGATCTCTGACAGAGACCTTGCTTAGAGATCTTGTCTAGAAACCTCTGACAGAGAGCTTGTAGAGATCTCCCACAGAGATCTCTGACAGAGAGCTTGCTTAGAGATCTTCTATAGAAACCTCTGATAGAGAGCTTGCAGAGATCTGGCTTGGAGGCCTCTTAGAGGGAGCTTGTACAGAGATCTTTTACAGAGATCTTGCCAAGAGACCTCTTCTAGAGATCTAGTACAGGGACCTTTCATAGTGATCTCTTGCAACAATCTTGCCAAGAGGTCTCTTGCGGAGATCTGGCTCAGAGAGAGAGAGATCTTACTTAGGGATCTCTTGTACAGAGAGCTTGTCTGGAGATCCCTTACAAAGGGATCTTGCACAGCAGCTTCTACAGAGATCCTGACAAGGAGATCTTGCACACGATCTTCTAGCGTCATGTTCCTTGCACTACTGTTTGGAAATACTGCATGTGCGATTCTTTTGCAAAGAACCAAACCTGCCACCTGTATCCACCTGTTACATTACCATCTTTCAGAATCTTTCATCTTTGTTCCCCTTGCCTCAAGGCGTTTCAGCATCTGCTCCACTTCGAAGAGGCGATCATGGATTTGTGGTATCAAACGAGCCAACGCCACAGTCTCCTCGAGTTCCTCGAAGCGTTCATCGATGATCTGCAAAATGTCCGACTCGTTGGCGTGGGTTGCCTGTCTTTGAAACTTTGGCATGGCGGCGCCGCGGCGCAAGGGACGCTTTGCTTGAGTGAACGTGGCTCTGCGGCAAGATTTCATCAAACATATCAGGAACAGATCAGGAGCATCTCCAAGGTTGGCAGTGCAAGAAAAAGTGAGATGTTGTGAGAGCAACTGACAAAACATGACAAACACAGCATCACTGTCGGTGAGTCCTCACTAGTCAACCTGACCAATGAAGGGCATTTCATCCCGGCCTTTCCAATACCTCTCTGCTCCTCAAAAAAGAATGTCCCATGCAGCCTGCAAACTGTGCTGCTGTCACTGATGTCGGTTCTTTTCATGAGTGGTCAAATCGATCTAGGCTGAAAATAAGGGCCTATGATGGCCTATGTACACTCCTTAGAGAGTTCGAGAAACAAGTAGTCAGCTGTGTATGCTCAATTCCAGCCGCCAGGAGCCAGAATTCATGTGTTGTGTTTTCCGATGATCAGACACAGTCGTCGAAAAACATGCAGCTCACTTTCCCCAAAAAGCATCAAAAAGCAACATCCTCTAGCCTCTTTCTCTCAAGACTTTGCTGGATGACTGTTGCCTGGCAACCACAGACGGGTTCGGATTGAAAGTTTGGGCACCACAACAGAATTTGATCTTGACCATGTAGCCCAAGAGGTGAGTTTGGCTCCGTGAAAGATCAAGATACTAAAAAGGATAGGAAAAAAACTCCCTGCACAAATTTTGACAACATTTCACAATCCTGCTAGGAGCCATCGAAGCAGCTTTGACCCCAGCCAGTCCTCCATGGGTCTCCATTGCTCCATGTGCTCTTGGACCTCAGCATCCACCGTGCTGCGCGGGAAAAGCGAGACCCTTCTGCGGACTTTCTCGGGTCACCTGCGGTGTGACAAATGTCACGGCCGCGTTCGCTCCATTTGCTCCAGACAAACGTCCCTTGGAATCCAGGGAGCAGTTGCACGGAGAGAAGCTTTGCATGGGGCTGTACAGTTGCGCGTGGTCTTCAGCGATCCCTATTGTCTGTACATTCAAGATTGAGATTGCATCGAAGCGCTTACGCTTGATACGCACATGCAGACTCAGAATTATCAAAACTCAGGGGGTTGGCTCGATTCACAAAGGAGCTTAAGCCCCTGCAGATGCAGTCATGGACCAGGGATGTAAGCCACCTTGGTCAGCTGCGGCTTTGAGGACCAAGCTGACGGCACGAGGAACTCCACCAGCCCTGTCCAATCCTTCTGCCTGGACCTTCGCTGCATTCCGAAAGGCTGAAGCGCTGACATCCAACAGACGCTTCACAGCATGGCATACGTCCAGACGATACATGGCTGCCGCTTGGGATGCCTCATTTGGTGAAGCGATCTTGGGACGGTCCACCTTGAGACCAACACCCAAGCTAACTGCCTTGGCAGCATTCACCTCCTGATCTCCAAACCCCGGGCATACCACCACTGGGGTGGCAAAAGACAAAGCTTCCGTGAAACTGTTTTGGCCACCATGGGTCACAAAGACATCGACGCCACTTCTCAACAGCTCCACCTGGGCAAAGGAATTCACGCACAAAGCGTTGCTTGGAACCTGGACGTTCCCCAGCGCATCTGGCTGCCAGCCTAGGGCCGCAACCACCAATGCCTCCCCGGACGCATCAAAGGTCCCTGCCCAAACAGCGCGACAGAGATCCCGTCCGCTGATGCTTTGGCCATCGAAATCGGCGTCCCAACCGGCCACCTGATGGGAGCACAGCCTATTTCTGCAGCGTGTCGATTTTTTTTGGAGCTACGAAAAAAAAATGGTCCCCTTGCCAAATGTAACTCCTTTAAACAAACACATGCACTGCAGGGTTGGAAGACCATTTATTTGGCCCACTCCCTCCTTGTCTCCACCTGTAATCACCGTGCCCATGCTGACCTGCCCAGCTGCGAACTGCGAAGAACAGCTGAATAAATGTGTGAGACAATGCTCAAAGTAGCTGTGTCCGTGTCAGAGAAGGACATGTCTTGACTCTTGATATAGTTTCAAAATGTTTCAAATGGTCTTGAGGTGAAATAATCTCAAATGTGGCCTTACAATCATGTGCTCAACAATACCAATAGGGCTTGGGCTCTGACAGCAACCACGCAACGACCTGCTGCTCGAGCTTCCCGCACTCGAAGCACTGCTGGATCCGTGCAAGGTGCAGAAGGCAAGAGCAAAGGACCAACAAATGCAAACCTGGCACAAGGTTTTGGCAAAATCAAATGCATCCCCTGCATGCCTTCAAACAAGCTTTCAAACAAATATAGTCATGACAAGGCATTTTCGATTATTGTCTAATTTGCATGCATCTAATTTGGATTGCTTTGGTTCACATTGCCTCGTGCCATCTTCTTCATAGGCTTTGCAGGTAGCTTCTGTCACTGGATCCTGCAGTTCCTCTGATGTGGTGACAAGCACCGTGTTCCCCAAGCAGGTGTCCAAGTAGCCATCTGGAAGAAGCTGTGTTGGTTTCAACGCCAAACCATATTTCTCATTGATACGCTGTGTGGCCTCCATGTGCGGGACGAAGCTCTGAACCAAAGGACCCGAATCATCTAGGGACATGGGTCGTAAGAGTGCGGGGCCGTGGTTGCACATTGCTCCTGGTCCAGCCAACGTCAGCACACCCACCGCAGGGATGCCCAAGATCTTTGCAGCCAAAGGTGCGGCTCTGCTGATGAAAATGGGATCGTAGATCAGCACATCCGGCTTCAGCTTCTGCAAGAAACGCAGAGTTCCTGGGAGTTCCATCTCTAAACTCACATTCAGGCATTTCAAGATGCTGAGGAATGACATCTCCAAACCCTGCTCTTCAATGATGCTGAACAGGGCAAGCTTTGGGATTTGTGAGTGTGAATCCTGCAACCCTCGGCCGGCATACAGCTCAGACTGAATGTCCATGGTGTTGTGAAAGACCGCACCCACGTCTTCGATTTTCTGTCGTGCGATCTCCAAACACACAAAGTGGACCTCGTGACCAGCTTCAACCAATGCCTTAACCACTGGTAGAGTTGGGTTAAGGTGACCCACATGTTCAGAACAATTGACGACGAAGCGCATTGGCATGAAGATGGACCCTACTTGAATCCTAGGGGGCGATGCTTGGCTCTTCTGGGCTCTGCTAGTCACCCAAAGCTTGTACTTTGAGGCGAAAGACAACGGACCAACAGGTACCACCAGGGCCATGCCGTCAACAAAAACATAAGCACGCCGAAGATGTGCGGAGATACTCCAACCAAGCAGCTTACAACTCTGCCAGGTCTATTGTCAAGGGACCATCCCGTCCTATGATTCAAATTCTTCTGTCAACAATTTTGGAAGTAGCAGATCCCTCAACCAGTTCAACGTACCTGATCGTGGACACAGAACACTCAAATCAGCAAAAGAAAACTGTAGTTATGGAAGTTGATTACCAGCTGGAAAAACTACGGAGGAAATGAGGAATGAGTTCTTACTTGCAATTTCCAGGAACTATTTTCGTGTATGTGCTCTCTCTATCCCTACTGGGGCTCCACACGGTCAAGGCACGACTTCCCTTTGCCCAGCAGGTCACTTTTCCTCGCTCCCACATCATGACGTCTGAAAACACCTTGTTATTCGACCATTGACCTTCACGATATGCGGAAAAATATGAAAAAAGACTTTGCGAAGTGCAAGATAAATATCTTGAAAATCATGAGCAAACCTGAGGTCAATTTCATTTCCATCTATCTACGGGGAAAAATCAAGGACAACATTTGCAGCATGAGTCATGTCAGTGTGTCAATTCTGAGTCAAATTGTTTATTTCTGGTCATGTCAGCACAAGGCAGACCAGGCCATAGCAACCACATCTGTCTCATATCATCGCATGGCATTCCATGGCTCCCAAGGTGTCCTGCTTTTCGTCTCTGCCTCCATCCTACGGGCTGTGCGGGAAACCACAAGTCAGCATGAATTCGCTGACCCGTGCGCTGGAATTTGCCTTGAAGTGGTTACGAGATGTTATTAATGCTTTTGGAAGGAGATTCAAAATCTGGACAAATGTAGGTGGGTTCGAAGGGCTGAGAGGGTATGCTCAAAAATAGATGAAAAACGTCTCAAGGTGTGATGCTTCAGGGAGTGGGGTTTAGCTGCTAGGTGTTGCACTGAAAATCTGACAGTTGAAACATGTTGAAACAATACAGGTGCGGAAACTCCTGTTGCAAGAGGCCATCTGAAACGTCGGTTTAGTTTGGGAATGTCCGTTTTGTACCGAATGTAGCATGAGACGTTGGATTTCGTGTGGCTAAGTCGGCTAAGTGGCTATTTGAGAACTGGGCATGTGCTTCAAGCCCGAGTGGTTTCAGAGGGAGGGAGAAAGAGAGAGAGAGAGAGAGCGAGCGAGCGAGCGAGCGAGGGAGGGGGGGAGAGGGGGGGAGAGAGAGAGAGAGAGAGTGCCATGGTGCTGGCTTCCATTCAGCACAGGTTCAACGGACATTAGTTTCAGCCCTTTTAGATCCTTTTAGATTTGCAGGTTTTGCATCAATATAGAATTTTGGAGGACCTGGCAGGTGCTGATGCTCAAATGCATAATGTTCCGACTATCGTCACACAGGCAGAGCCCTAGCACCTGGCTTTGGGCCCATCACTGTGAGCGCGGCCTTTGCATCCGAACGAAACAGGTTTTGAGCACATCAAATCTAGCAAAATCATGAAACATGTTGTGCACAGCTCATCACGTACCAAGAGCTTGCAGCCAACCTTCTTCAGCCATCTCTTTTAATGCTGTCATTGATCATGCATCATTCATGCTTCATTTGAATTCCCTGACCGCGTGACCATTCGCAACTAAGCCTATCAGCCTATCAACCCTATCCCTGCTGGTATTGTCTCATCTCTTGGGCCCCAGCCCCAAACACTGCTGCTAAAGTCAACCGATCGTTCCGGTGCGAAGTTGGTCGACGAGCCTGTCGAACTGCGCCGAAAAGATGAAGATGAAGATGAAGATGAATCGTAATTTGCACTAATTTGCCACACTTCTGGCAGCACAGAGCTTGTTTCGAGTCCGGTGCAGCAAATCTTACCCACCTCTGAAATACATGGGGCGGCTGATGGCAAGTGGCCTATCCTCCAACAGCCCATGCGTGACAGGGACAAGGAGCCACTGAACACAAGCACCGCCCGTCCTCCCATCGCTGTGGCGTACAATCTCCGGGCCAAGGATCGCCATCTCAAAGAATTCCGTGTTTCTTTCATGTTTCTCTCATCTGTCCATAGTTGAAACTTGAGGGGGGAAAAAAAAAACATGGAGGTTGAAATTCCCTGTCAATTTGCTCAGGAAGTACTGCTTCATGGCGCGTTTTTGACACTTGTTCTTCAAACCAAAGGGAGTGCTCGTCCGTAGTTCTCTGGATCATAAAGTTCATGCCTAGTGTAGGTTTAGCTGGCTTGAGCACAGCTCAGCCTGGCTTGAAGTGAATGCGCGAATGAACCTTGAATGACCCAGAGTTACCTTTGCTTAAAGATTGTCGGAAGATGAAACTATTGCCGAATTCTAGGCTTTAAGTGCAAATGTGCAATGCCTTCAGCCTTGCTCCACGCAAAAGTCCGACGAATATACTCTAAGGATGGAAAGCAAAGCAAACGTTGATGCCATTGGTGACCGTTGACAGAGTTGGATTGAGATGGCACAAAGTCTTATTCTCCAACATACCGCCTGTAGACTGTAACAAGGACTCCATTGATCCACGAGCAAACCAGGGTGAGATGAGAACTTGCAATCCATTGCCACAAAAGAATCACCTCATTGGTACCTCATAGGAACACGTTAAGAACGCATTGCCCACGTTCCCTGCAGCACGACCTTTACTTCCGATGCAGTTCTGCGGCAGAAACAGATTTCTCAACTTTCCCAGAGGTAGAGTGACATCACCTAGGACTGTTGAAGCTGACTGGTGAGTCTAAGTGGTGACGTGCCAAGGGCGATGGGGTTGGAAACAAGAATTGGCATGCACGTCCGGCGCCTCCGGCGCGTCCTGTTGTTTTCCATCGGGTGGGGAAGTTTTCAGGCACAGGGAGGGGTTTAGCTGGAAACATGGAGTTGGAAAGGACAGTATAAGTATTGGGGCGGGGCATGCTGGGGAAGGGGACCTTTGATAATGAGCGGTGTTTCAAGGAGCACCGCGATGCTAGGACATTGTGCAATGGTGAGTGCAGGAAGAAATGGTGTGTTAAAGTACGAAGGATAGAAAAGTAGGATCGAGATTGGTCAGGAACTGCCAAGTGCCATCCACTCCCAAGACCCGTCGGAAACGCTCCAGGAGCCTAGGCCGAAGTTACAGTATCCCCTTTACTTGTATGTTTCACGCAATTCGTGCTTCCAGAGACGAATCCTTGATAAAGCAGGAGCAACTCCAGCTTGCTGGTGATGTCCTAGCTTAACTTCGTGCTCAAATAAGTTGCATTCAACAGGTTTGTCCTGCAATAGGATATTGAAAGTCTCCTATGAAGTGCAAGCAAGTGACATTCCACAAAAGAAGACTTGCAGCGGCTGCCAATGCATTGGATTTCTCTTCCGCTGGTGCAGGCGTGGGGCAATTCCTCGGCACGGAAAGAGATACATAGTAACTGTAATCATAGTATATTAATGTATGTTATTTTATATCATGGATGTTGACCAGCACTTGGAATTTCGAAAACAATTTTGCAATTCAGTTGGAATATATATATATATATGTAATATGTATATCCCAGTTTCAGGCCTATACTAAAAACAAGAACAACACCTCACTTAGATTTTGCCGCTGAAAAAATGGACTGCAGCTTTACCTTGCATACTCTGACCGGGACATCCCGCGAAAAAAGGAAACAACAAAGACGAAAAAACTTGATAGGGGGTCTTTCAAATGAATCGTTGCTTAAGCTACAGCTATTATATATATATATAGTTGAAGCAAATGATAGTCTGGCTGAATGTCACTTTAGGTGTATGTAACAATAATATAAATATGTAGCGAGAGAGTGCTTCCAGTTGCCAGCTACCTTAATCCCTGTGAAGATGTTCCGCCATCAGCGTGACACATCTTTCACGATCCCTGAGAATTTGCTGCACTAAGTTGCTCTAAAGCCAGGGCCAATGACTCTGCAAGAGATTGGCTCAATGTTGAAAAGACTTGCAGCTCACATCACATCTTTGCATCCCCCATGAGCTTTAGCTCTTTTCTATTCTTTTGTGACCAGCTGAGGCAGCTGAGGCTCTCTTTCTTTATTCTCTTCGACTTTTGCATCATTCCTTAGAGCCAGCTGCTTCAGCACAGCGGAAGATGAATGTAAAATGTAAAATGCACAAGCTGGAAATGCCAAGCTACAAGTGTCAAGAGTCTGCTGCAAAAGTGTCCAATCAACGTCAACACTGAATAATTCATACCAAAGCTCCCCAATAGCTGTCGCCTGCCTTGTGACCATGTCCAGAACGCTGAACAGCTGGCGCGACAGAATTCTCTCTGCCCCCCTCCGTGTTCTACTTGCAAAGCCAACAACATCAGTTGCAGCTCAAGTCAAACTCAGATCTAACTGAGACCAATTGGGCCCATTGAGAGGATGAGAGCAAATGAGACCTCGGACCTGCCATGCCCTGCCTGTCCAGTAATGGTAGACATGGATCTGGTCCGTTTTTTCGTCATACCTCAAGGAGCTAAAGGAGACCAGTCGTGATATTGCGGCATAGCGGTATTGCACGGGGGAATCGCAACTGCTGCAGCACTGTCAGAGGTCCACATCGTGCTGGCTGCAGATTTAGTGCGCACTTGCTGCTCCAATGGTATTTGGGAACCGCTTTGTTGCGCCAGTTTTGGAATTGTGTGGTGCATGGGTTGTGTGCACAGCGTCTTACACGGAGTTCCTCTTCATCGCTGTGACAATAGAAACTGCGAGGATGCGTGTTGCGTGCGATTTTTCAAGTTCTTCCTCAGCGGCACTTTGGCTGTTCTCGCAGCAACGTACTCAACGCGAGCAAACAAAAAAGTTGCCTTGTCATCTTCAGGATTACTGATGTCTACAGCTGGAACACAAAGTCATTCCAAAGGGTCCTGAATGGTTCAACTATGTTCAACGCAGAAACGTTACAAACATTGGTGTCACTGGTGGAAGGAGCATTGCACCAAGAGATAAAGCTCCCAACTCAGCAAGATTGAAATTCAAATTCCAGCATCTTGTCCCAGAAAAAAAAAGTTTCAGTACAGGGTTTCGTTGTTGGCACTCAAATCACTCACTTCGACACCTTTTGAGAGCCTGGCCATCCACACTCCCACTTGGGTTGCCTCGGACAGTTCATGTGTCCATGGCAGAAATCTTCCTCTGGCCATATCTTGTCGATCAGGGAAGAAGTGCATCCAACCCCTGTCAATACGATCCCAGTCTCAATCTTTAAACCAGAAATTTTGGGTCTTGAAAACTAGAAAACACAACCTGTTCATTGGAGCTGGCAATCCCTCCCATGCTGATCCATGTTCGTCCACACCAACTCTACGAAAATTCCCTCTCCAGCCAAGACACCTATTCCAGTCGGGCACATAAAATTGCGCTTTCTTTGTGCCTTTCGTGCATTTTTCCTCATCAGCCGAAATGCGAGCAACAGCAGCTCAAGCGCTTATTCTGAGACCCCAAATAACAACCACATCAACCACAAACTTGCAAAAAGTCAGCAACACGATGTCTGCCCGCTTTTTTTTGGCACTCTGCCAGGTTGCCTTCATCTTCTTACCCGTGTCAATCTGGCTGATCTTCCCAGTCCACATCCTTGGCCAGGAGAACCAACCCAATCATTGGATGGCGACCAAATGCAATTCATTCAGTTCATACGTGAAGTACATCAACGGTAAAATCACAAAGTGGTGAATAAAGTCTATGCATGTCTATATATATATATACATGTCTATGTCATATTGTATCAGGATTTATCATTGGAGTTTCAGTGCTTGAATGATATTGCAACCTATTCGCACCCAGAACCACTCCAGTACCCAACCAGAACCGCTGGGAACCACCTGGGCGCACCAACACTGGAACTTCTAAACCGCCCAGAACCCGCACCGAACCTCCACAATGACTTGGAACCGCCCCACAACTCACACTGGAACCGACCAAAACCATCCAAAACCACGAACCCACAGCTCAGAACCTTCTGAACCACCCACAAACCAACCACGCCGGAAGCTTCCGGAACCACCCCAGAACCAACACCGGCAGCACTGAAGCTTCATCTGGCCCTGACCGGTTAAGGGATCACTTAGAGCACCGGAAAGTGGATCACTTAGAGTACCGGATCACTTAGAGCACCGGATCACTTAGAGCACCAAAAAAGTGGATAACTTAGAGCACCAGAGAATCATACCGGTCGGGTGGGGTGGGGTGGGGTGGGGTGGGGTGGGGTGGGGCGGGGTAATAACGTTCATGTTCCTTTGCACACACAGGCACAGCAACCTCATCATCTTTCTTGCTGTCCTGCAGACACAGGCACTGCTCTTTCATGATCAGATACCGGTGGGGTGGGGTGGGGTGGGGTGGGTTACTCTAAGCCTCTAAGCGATCCACTTTTCGGCGCTCCAATCGAACCCCCGACCGCTGTGACCCATATGGGCTGCTTCACCGGCACCATAGCCTTTCTTGCAGATCTTGGCATGCACCTTCAGATTATGTGGAAAAGAACAAAAGTGCTGGCCAGGAAGAAGTCAATGCTGACGGTCCTCCTTTTGATGCTTTGGGCTGGTGTACATGATGTCCATATGTTTGGTATGGGCCCATAACGTTCACGCGAACTTGCACCCAGTAGCAAATTTTGGTACAATGCAAGTTTCCACAAAATAAACTAAATAAACATGTCTTTGACATGGTTTTGAACCTCTTGAAGTCAATTCTAGCAAACGCTCGGGATTGGTGTGGTGAAAGATGGTGAAAGGGTCAAATACCGTACTGAGGTCACCCCGGTCACCCACGGTTTATAGCTAGTTTCTAACGGCTGCTCCAAGGCGCTTGAATTTGCCATCACAGGAGATTTCGACCGGGTGAAACCTGAGCTGTGAGACCCGTTCTGGCTTCGCCGAATTAGCGTTGAGAATGACCGAACCACTATCACTTTGCAATGAGTCGAAAGCCTTTAGAAGTTATTTGCGCACATCGAAGCAAAATAAGGGTTCTGACCAGCTTAGGTGTATGCTCGTGATTGATTCTTTGCTGGAATGCGTCCCTACGAAAACGTTGCAGGAATGGACTCCGAAAACCACCGAAGTGTCCAAAAATGTCCAAAGCGAGTGCCTCACCATTGTGGCACAAACGATGAAATCATTCGTATTATTTTGTATTCTGCAAACCTGTGCTTCTTCACCAAGTAGGCGCTAGATCAAACCATTCAGTTCTCATAGGAGTAGCACTTTAATTCTTCAATTTCTTCATGATACAAAGGCACCATCAAGTTCTCCAAAAGATCTCGCCAAGCAACACCGAAGGATTGTTCCAACCGTCGTAGTTCGTCTGAACGAGCTCATGGACCCATGGACCAATGCATTTGACCAATGGCGGCAATGGCAGCAATGTGTCTTGCATAATTTTCAGACTCATTGATCAAATGTAGACTTCACTGTTTTGGAGTTGAGCAACGCTCAAGTTCTGTTTTGTTTTTGTCTCGCTTTCTCTCTACTCAGCAAGCTGGCTCTCTCTCAAATTAGGTTGGTTCCATGAAGAATATGGTGCCGTCTCGACAAAATTTGCCCCTGGCCTACCACTTCCCCCCGGTCGGAAATACACCTCCCACTTTCCGGCAATTTTCGCAACAAGAGGATCTGTATCCTTACTTTGCGTCTCTGACCCTTGCAGGCCAAATGAGAAAAAACAAAACATCCAAAGTCAGAGGTTGTCTGGAACAAATGCTTGGTAACGTTTGGGAAGCAAGAAGGTAAATGTTCCCACGGCAGCTGCAATGTTCGAACCCGGAACCTTTGGCGTCTCTGACACACCTCGTTGCAAAGCCGAGTTGCAGCATATGCCAAGTATTTTTCTTCCTCACCTGGAGTGAAGTAGCCACTGAAGTAGTTAAACCAGGTCAGCACTCCGCTGCGATGAAAACTTGCTGAAACCAACAAACAAAATACTCGACCTCATGTGTGAACCCCGTGCAGCTGGTGCTACCACCAAACTGAGCAACATAGGCAGAATATTGTGTATATACATATATAATATATATATATACAATATGCACTGCCCAGCCTAGCTCTCCTTTTTATAAATGTTCATTTCTTTCATTTCTTTCATTTCTTTCATTTCTTTCATTTCCTTCATTTCTTTCATTTCTTTCATTTCTTTCATTTCTTTCAGATTCTTTCATTTCAATTTCTTTCATTTCTTTCATTTCTTTCATTTCTTTCATTTCTTTCATTTCCTTCATTTCTTTCATTTCTTTCATTTCTTTCATTTCTTTCATTTCTTTCATTTCTTTCAGATTCTTTCATTTCTTTCATTTCTTTCATTTCTTTCAGATTCTTTCATTTCTTTCATTTCTTTCATTTCTTTCATTTCTTTCATTTCTTTCAGATTCTTTCATTTCTTTCATTTCTTTCATTTCTTTCATTTCTTTCATTTCTTTCAGATTCTTTCATTTCTTTCATTTCTTTCATTTCTTTCATTTCTTTCATTTCTTTTTCTTTCATTTCTTTCATTTCTTTCTTCCATTTTCCTACCACATCTACTTCTGGTTTTGCTTCACATTGTCGCCTGCGTCGGAGCGGGATGACCGGGCTGACTGGGATGCCTCCATCTCGATGTCTCCTGGACACGGCTGGAATGCTTTGAATGCTGATTGAAAATCCGCCAGATATTCATAATAATTGTGAAACTATGTCATTATATCTCATAATTATTCATAATTCATAATACTCATACTATCGAAGATCAAGCGTGTTTCTTCGAGCGGGAAGCCAGGAATGGAATCTTGTTCAGTTTCAAAGTTGTAATCTGATAGGACTGACCTCCCACCAGGTCACCCGTTCCAATTTTTCTTTCCCACGTCTGTTTTTTTCGGTGGCATTACCCACACAGGAAAAAATAAAACAAAATACCCTCTGGTTGTTTAAGATAGCCATGGGAAATTGCCCATTTATAGATGGTTTACCTATTAAAACTGGTGATTTTCCATGGCTATGTTAAATAACCAGATGGTAACTTCAAAAGCTCCTTGTGGCTTCACATTCACACTTATCACTCCTGCGCAAGGAAGCGTTTTCTGTCACTCGATGTGCTAGTAAAACTTCTAGAAGCCAACAAGGAAATCAAAAGTTCATGAAATAGTATCATAACTTAACTACGCTCTGCATTCAAAGATTGAACCAAATGTTCAGTCAGTGACTCATTCTTAATGTGACAGCGCATTTCACTAGATTGCTTTTGATGTTTTCAGGACATCCCCCTGCAATGCCATTCATTTATATGATGCATTATATCATATTATATCCATTGATGCATTTCAAAAAGTGCGGTTCTGATTCGAAGCTGTCAGGTCTCGGAAATTTCGACCTTGAAAGCTTTGTCGAGATGAGATCCAGCCTCGTGGCGCTCGCCGCACAAATTCACTGGAATTGCCTGTCACGGGAAACAAATCGAGACAGCAAATTTCAACAAATATCAAATAACGAGTAAACCATAGTACATAAACCAATCAATGCCAAACCACTTTCCCGGACTCACAGTGAAAAATGTTTCAAATGTCTAGGACCAAAGGAAACACTCGAACTTGCTTTCAGTAACACATTATTGTATAAACTTGGAAGTTGCCAATCCGCGATCAAAGGCCCAATGATTGCCAACATTTTGAGTTTTAGAACAGAATTCACTGGGCACCTGAGTGAAATGCAGTCACAACTTCGAAGGACAAGAACACCAGCCCAAGCATTTCATGGAATTGCCTGAAGCACTGGCACCATGTAATCTGTTGGGAATGGACTTGGGCAATGCTTTTTATAAAGACTTCAAGAGCTGAAAACTATGCTTCCACATGGAAGTGGCCAAGTGTGTGCATTGGCGCAGGGGACAATGGAGTCCAAACAAACAATCGAAATTGCATGATATGAAGGTCCAAATGCCAACCTGTCGAACTAGCCAATTCATGCCAATTCAAAAGTTTTCCATCCAAGTCACCACGCGGGCAAAAGGACCTGAACATCTTGAGCCAGAAATATTGATGAGCGATGATTAGCGCATGCTAACGCAATGTCCCCCCGGTACACGATGACAGAGACCGTTCGTTTGAATCACCCAGAAAAAACGGCAAGATTTCATGAGGGGCAAAACATCTCATGATTAAAATGAAGCACATTGGACCAACACAATTCATTTTGAGTCTGCATGTGGTGACTATTGTGACTATTCTGATTGCCTATTGTGGCTGTGACCAGCAGGAGGCCTGCGGTGTTTGCACTTTTCGCCACGTCACCGCGACGGCGTCGGCGTTTGTTGCCCGTCCCAAGACCCATCGGGCCCGGGCTGCAGCCGCGGCTTGGCCGTGCTGAGCCCGGAGAAGTCAAAGCGACTGCTGCGCGGAAAGACGTCGCCGAAGGCTTTGGCCGTGTGGCGACGGCGCTGTTCGTTGCCAGCATGCTCCGTGCTGGCGGAATCTTTGGCGGTCTTGGCCATGTCCAAAACAGTGATGGCGGTGGAAACACGCCGCCGCAGCTGTTCTTCCATGGCGAAGTCTCTCTGCTGCACCTCTTGGATGATCTCTTGGGCACGTTGATGTAGATCTCGGGCACGACTTTTGGCGTCATCCAGACCTTGATTCACTGCAAGGTCAATGTTGTGGATGTCTTGATCCACGCTGTTCAGCACCTTCTGGCGCAGCAAGACCTGGTCTTTCACGTTGCGTTGGATCTCTGCTTTGGCTCTTCTCAGCTCATCGTGCACAGCTTGCAATTCCTTGAGGGGAACAGTGAGCATGTTTATTCTTATTCATAAATATTGTTTGCCTTAAAAACGTAGAAAGAATATCAGCTTCAAATTTACGCAACTGGACACCTCATGAATCAAATCAAAAGATGTCAAAAGAATGGTATGCTTTGCTCTGCAGAGTTTCCTTCATCAGCTCATCTTTCATTTCCAGAGCCTTGGTTTCCGTCTGCTGCACCAAATCTTGTCGTCTCTTCCAATTTTCTTGTCGCTTCGTCTGCAACTCTGCAGTTTGCCTCCGCAGAGCTTCGTGGTACTCAGTCTCCACTTCGTCAATGTTCTTGGAGAACACCTTCACGGCTCGCATCCGTCTTGCCGTCTTGAAACATGACTTCTACTGTGATTCTGAAAATATTCAAATTGGAAACATAGTGGCATAATGTAACATATATCAAAATCTGTCGAGGCATACCTAATTGTTTCCGTTCACTACAAGATATCATCAGCTTGTACAGTCTTGCATAAAATCGTCAACGCCCCCACAAAGCTCCACCGGTCCTTAAGTTTCTTGGTCTCCTCCCTCAGTCCCTTCTCGGCTTCAATCCTGTCCACCCGCAGGTGTCGGCACTCCTCACAGGGATACTACAGGGACATAATAGGGACGTTGCCCTTTTAAGCCCCGTGACGGTCCTCATTTTGACAATTATCGACACTGTGAAACTATAAAAACATATGAAAATCATGAAATCACCCACATGGACATCACTTTTTTTGGCTGTGAACCCGCTGAGTGGCCGCAGCTGAACCCCTCCTCGGCGAACTCGTGTTCCCGTTCATCAGCTTCTACCAAAACATCCTCGGCTTGATCCTTCACCATGGCCATGCGCTCGCGTAGAGCCGATGTTTCTGCCACATTGGCTCCGTCTGCGACATCTGCTGCTGCCAACAATGCACTCTCCTCTTCAGACGCGCGGCGTTCGATCTCGGCCTTCCGGGCTTGCGCTTCCTGCTCCTGCTTCCGAAGAGACTCCCTCTCTGTGCGCAGCTCTAAAAGCTGCCTCTCTACCGTAGATCTCTTGGTGTGCCACTCGGGTTGTTCATCCATGTCTCAAAGATGCATCACAAGCAATGGTTTGGAAAGTTTGGAAAACGAACAAGCCTAAGGATTTTCCTAACATGTCACTGTTTCTTTGGGGGGAGGAGAGCATGGTGTTTGACACTGTGCTTGGAAGCACCGATTGGATATGTTTGGATGGATTCACCCTGAGGCCAGTGGCAAGTTGAAACTTTTCTGAGCATCTTGGTAATGCTGGCTGTGTATCTGCCTTGGGAAATCATCAGCAACTATTTCCAGTTCAGGATTCAAGCCATTCAAGCCGTCCCGGAAAACATGGATAGAGGTCTTAGCTATCTAATCCTATTGATACTACTACTATTGATACTACTACTACTATTGATACTACTACTACTATTGATAACAACTGCCGCAAGACAAAAATGCCTCTGCGCAGACTCAACAATCTCTGCATAGTCACTGCATCACTGTACTTTTCCTTTGTAAAGGTTGGTGTGCAGCATCTGTTGAGTTGTTCACGCTTGTTACACACAGTCTGGAACTGACAGAATGGTCAAAGTGCCAAACTCTCGGAAACTTGCAGAGACTTTTGCAAGTTCGGCCATGGGATGTTGCGTTGATGTTGCGCTGCGCAGAAAGCTCTTTGACTTTCGGCGCTGCCCGAAAAGTGAGAGGAGGATCCAGATCCGGGGCCGCACCGGCAGGCCGCCAAAAGTACCTATGTTACATCATGATACATCTATATACATCATTGTACATCTGTTGCATGAGTGTTATGTAAATCTGTCCCAAGTTGAACAAAGCAGAGCAACTCATCTCCGGAAAACGGCCCAAGGAGGGCGTGCCAATTCCGGGCAGCTGTGAGCAACGTCGCTGTGTTCTGCGCGGTAACTTGCGAAACAGGAGCCCTGCTCTTGGACAGCATGGCCTGAGCTGCAGATGGGTGATTTGACTGAACACATCTCTAGGTGACTTTGATTACAGAAAGAGGCAAAAGTCCCCATTTCCCCTAAATCGTCCTAGCTGCTGTAAGCATAATTCACCTCGGTGTCAACGGGTTTCCCCCACCAATAAACTGCCAGCAGGAAGTCATCGTCATGGGTGGTGTCCATTTCATGGATGAGTCCGCCTACAAGAGGACGGGAAGCTTGACGAGATCAACCTAGAAGAGCTGGGAAATAGTGAACAGGTGATAATTGCACTATATCACTGACTTATGTTGACTTTAAGGAACCTGGGTCGAGCCGTGGAGATGAGCTTCAGCATGAGCATGCAATGTCAATTCCCTAACATCAGCAAAGATCAGCGGCAACATCGGCAACATCGGCGGTTCATCCCTGTCCTGGATGATTGTGGAGTCGCCATGAACCCTTTGGACTTGTCATCCGAATCTCAGAATATGGCCTTGGTGTTCATCCACTCCGTTGGCAAAGTCATTTGGCTTTGTCTGAAATTTTGATACCCCATTCCATCCACTGATGAATCATGATTTTCCGTATAGAGTCACCATAGCTGGGGTTTGAATCCCCCATTTTCAGGCACATCCAAATATCATATTCGTTGCTTAGTTACCATGTATATCCCCATAAATGGGTATAAGTCTTATACAGAATGTATAAAATGGTTGGTTTTATAAGGTTTTGTAAGGTTTTATACCACCTGAAATCCCCAGTTTTGATGTCCTGAAATCCCTGAGTCGCAGGCTTTTGGTTGGGCGCCGAGGTAAAGTTGTCGGGCCACGTCCTCCACCAACCCGGACCGTTCAATTGCCAATAGGCTTCCTGGCCGTGGAAGTTGGGCCCATAGCTGGGAATTTCCTGAGTGAAATTCTGGGCAGTTTCAGGTTTCTTGAGTGAAAACATCTGGAAATCCTCTACACTAAGAAAAATACTTCATCAAGTGGAAAAATTGAATACTTTGTGATCTCAAGGTAATTGAGTCGCTGCTGTTGACGTGGTCTTACGCTGTGATTCATCCACGAGGAACAATGAGGCATATGACTGGAAGATACTGGAAGGATGTTTGGAGTTTGTCTCCAGGGATGTCAATTTCTCGTGTCATCCTGACATCAAGACTCAAGACCAATTCTCGGAAACACCTGCAACACGTCACTGATGCAAATATCCAAGGTTTAACAACTTGCGGTGGCCTGGTTGTCATGTCGGTGAGCTGGATAACATACTCCATGGTTCAAAGCAGCAATACCCAACACCGCATAGGAGTCCTTCGTATCCTTGGTGGACAAACATGGCCAAACCACAGAGGGGGAGATAACAAAGATGGCATGTTCTCTGTGAAAATGTGAGTTCACAAGCGTTAAGTCTGTCATGTCGAACGTGCCTTACATCGCAAGCATTTGAGGCAAGGAGCACACATCAAAGCATTGAAGTAGCCGGCGTTTCGCATGACACAGTCCTAGCCGAAAGACATCGAAAGACGAACAGCCCGAAGGCCATCACGAACAGTCTTTATCTTAAGCTGTTCAACTCAAGTGCATTTTGTCTGTTGTCCTCCCAGAATACGCGCGCGCCAACAGGCCCACCATAGGGATGTTCGTACTCGGGAGGTGCAGGCATTCCACACCATTTGCCATAGAGTGTATCACTTTCGTTGTTGGAGCGCAAGTGAAATTTGGAGAAAGTCCGCTTTGAAATACCGGCATACTCACTGAGCGATTCGATCACGCGTTCACTGGGACAATAGGCACCGGCACCAAAGTTGTCATTGTCTACAGCAGCACATTGCCAGTGATCAGAGAAAGGTTTGTCACTGGTGCGGTACTCGTCGAGTTTTAGGCATGTGCCCTTCATTGCATCTCTCATTTCCTTGGACACGGCTAATTCGTTGTTCTCAAAGACCAGCTTCTGGATGCGAGGAACTAGAGCAGACATCACCTGAAGGGATGCTCATTTTGTAGGAATCCAAGTCCCAGAACAGAAGCGAAAAGTATTCAAGCTGCACCCAGGGTGCATTGAACTTTTTGAAAATCAAAATTCAGACTTGTGGCCTCAGTCCAGGCTGAATCAGCATCGCCTTTCTTGAGTCCTCCCACTGAAGCTCTTCCGCAGAGCAAAACTCCAATCAAGACAGTTTGACAAAACGGAAAACTCTGAATCAAAAGCAATGATGCCGCGAGAAATCTATTCCTTAACGTTGGATACCGATTAGTGTCATGGGCCTCTATTGTGAGTTCTTTTTAAAGATTATTGAGTATCCTGAAAATGGTGGGGTGGGCCTCTATTGAAGAAGATTTCTGTTTCTCAGATCCATTTGTTTTCAGGAGGAGCTTTATCCACCTTTATACACCTTTCTTTGCGTAAAGTTGGCCATTTACTTTAGAAAGCCATATCCATGTTAAAGCCTTGAAAATGCAAGGTTCCCCAAATAATCAGATGCCTTATTAAATCCTTATTAATAAACAGCACCCGAACAATTTTTCAAACGGGTACCCCATGAGTGACCCAGATCCTCAATAATGTAATTGTTTGGATGGTACCCTATTGTGCACAAAAACGTGTGGGGCGATTTTGTTGTTTCAAGATTTGCAGTAGAAGGAAAATCAATTGAAAGTGAATTCAAATGAATTGAAAGTAAATTGATTTCAATTGAAATCCTTTCTGATCAATATCCAACATTACAAGTTTGAATGGCTTTACATCACGCTCAAGGTCTGTGTTTGCCATGTTTTGGCCCAGAAACTCAAGAAGGACCCAGTGGATCTTTTTTTGAGCTCAACAGATTTACCAAATCAGTCCTTCCCGTTGCAGGGCTTGCAACGCACATCCTTCAGTTTCACATTCATCGTCCAAGGAAGCCCAACTCGGCTCCCCTGCCTCTGGGCTGTTGGATGCTTACTGGGCCCCAGTTGTGAAGGCTCACGGGCAAGACATTACAAAACTGCAATACTCCAAGTGTGGAGGTCTGCCAAACTTGAAACGTAGGCCCGCCTCTCCAAGTGCAATCACTGGCGCAAGCACCGCAAGCTGCACAAAATACATCATGGCAGGAGCTTGCCCGTCAAAATACGTTGGACTGAACAACTGTAGATTCTAGATAGTTTCCTATTTTTCTCATTTGCACTTGCACCACATCCTCTTCTCATGACAGAAGGTCACATGGGCATGATTCCAACGGTGCAGAAATAAGCCTCTGAAGTCAAACAGCTGCATTCAGAGGCAGAAAATACATAGCATCAAACAGAAGGCATTGCTCTGTTAGGTGGGAAGAAATAAGCCACCCCGTATCTGTAACCTTGCCTCACGTTGTATGACATGTATGCTGCGTATGCCATGTATGCACGTGTGTCTGTTTCTAGGCACCTCCATACACATCTTGAAAGCTGAATCATCGCGCAACCTAAATCCATCTTTGATTCTTTGATCGCGCGTCCATTCTGAGATTTCCGACGCCTTTCAAATTTCCGGGCTTGAAAACACTGTCTTAACAAAGAGCTACAGCTCGCAAAACGGGCCCGGATCCCCAAGGTCAAACGACTGAAACCGGATCTCCAAGATCTCCAAGATTTACGGTTTCCAACTTGACCACATGATACCAGGTTGTTACCACATGATCTGTGATCAGTACACAGTGGCACACGACAATCAAAAGAATCCAAGAACTCTTTATGTTGCAGATCCCAACGCAATGGAGACTCGGCCATAAAATGATCTGAAAAAGATCTGAGAAAAGGTTTCATTGTGTTTAATGAGTCTAATGCTCCTAAGAATTGCTGGAGGTCGAAATCAAAAGGCTGGATAGCCTGGACTGGATAGCGGATATGGATGTTGGGCACAATGCGGACCTCGGGGTCTTGATCACCAATTGCGAGCGGCCAAATGGCTTCAAAACAGCCTCCGTGAAGGCATATCATAATGGGGAGTTCTGCACTGACAAAGTGCGACCTTTATGGCACAGTGAAACCGGAGAGTCTCCATCTCAGTTTACTTGAGTGTTTCCCGCGGTCGTCTCCACCTGCACTCATGGTCAAAAAGCATCAAACTCACGAGGCACGGCACACTCTGAACATCTCTGAACATCAAACTCCATGAGTCCATATGGGTTTGTCTGAAAATAGGGTTAATCTTCCCAATGAAATAGCCATTTAAAAACGGGATAATGATCAGCAAAACCATTGGGTAAAAAGGGGTACACGACATTTTCAGACACACCCATATCTCACTCTTTGCACAGCACCTCACCCAGAGTTAGCATGATCTCGCCGATCCTTGGAAGAGACATATCACAACTTTGGTTGGTACCTTCACCTGCCTTGGAGGCCAGAGCAAAGATGTTGGTGAAAATCCTACCATAGATGAGGAATGATGAGGATAAGGGTCAAACATTGATAGACTCTGTTGGTCTGTTAGTATGTTGGAAATGTTCATCTACCCGCTGAGTGGTCACCCACGGTGTGAGGAAAAGCTGAACTGGTCAAGGCTGAGCATCTCTTCATCGATCTCGTCCAATTCGTCGGATTCACCTTCGGCAATCCTGGAAACCAGCAGAAACTGTGATACAGATACCACTGGGAAAATGTTGGGTATATTCCCAATGAAATAGCCATTTAATAGGGATAATGATCATCAAACCAGCAGTTGTTGATATTGAGTTCTGTGGAAAAGGATCTGGCTGGGAGTTGATCTGTTACAAGAAAAAAGGGTTCTGCGTTTGAACACTCCCAGCCCGTCCCAACCCGAGGAAAATGGGCGAAAAAAAATCGCAAGCTGGTACTAGACTCAGACTTGTCTCGAAGCATACAAAACATACTGTACCTAGGGAGGACGGCGTTGCTTTCGAAACCAATTATGGTCCCCTTCTCAAAACACACTCTGTGTCTCCTTTCTTTCGTACGTTTTTGCGGGACGAAACAAAACAAAAGAGACCCTTTGGAGTCAGAGGCCTTGTATGGTTTCTTGGCTCAGGCTGTATTGATAGCGCACCTGGTCCCTGCACGCGCGAAGGCACAGTGCACCTGCACCAACTGTACATCACCCTTCCGACTCACAAACTTGGGATCCCTGAATTTCCCAGAACGATAGACTCAAAAAAGTTGGTGGTCCAGAGGCTGGCGGCCCATGGTGGATTCTCTATCTACAGTAGATATTTCATGATTTTTGGGGTTGCATGACAAGACGCGAAGCTGGGTCCCAGACTTCCCGCAATCGCTCACGCAACGACTGCTTCTCCAATCTCTGAAACAAGTCTGACAAAACCTGCCTGCGCGGCAAACAAACGCGGATTTAGCAAGCTCTACAATGAAGAAAAGAGTAAGACAGCAAACAGGGCGCAAGAGATCCTGAAATAACGAACATAATGAAAATTCATGAGCGTTGCCATTTTACAGTGCTACAGTAGTCATACGGAAAGTACCTGCACTGTGAATAACGTGGAGCCTTAAGGTCATGTACACGACTCCAAGGAATGTTGTGGCAAAGGCCGGAATAAAAAGAGCATCTTTGTCCAGGAGCCGCTCAGCAAAAGCGCCTTGCAGACGCTTTTTAGCTTTGCACAAAAGTTGACCTAGCCTTGAGGGCCTCAAATCCTGAAGTTGTTGCAAAGGTCCAGCTGGCAACATCTGGCAACATGGTGCCATGATGTGCCATGTGTTTTTAGCCCAGGCACCAAAAATTGTGCCCAGTAGAAAGAAGATCCACATCGGAAGAAGCACCAACAGCTTCCGCAAGTCCACACCGCGTTCCGCCTCACCGCATCATCGTCGTATATCGTCGTCATCACTATATCACATCTACTCGAGGAAATCTTCAGGTGCTTCCAAATGCATTGTCACTATCTGAAACTACTTGTGCCAACGAAACACTTGGAATGTCTATCGAACAGCAAATTCACCTCGAGTCTGTCGTTCAGTCACCAAGTCACCTCGCCTTCTCCAGCACATTAAAGCGAGATCCACGGCAGCCTGCAGGAAATGACAGAAATGACAGAAACTGAGCGAATTGATCGCATTGCTTTGGAATCATAGCACCTTGCACCATCAAACGATCCGGCTCCCAACAACCATCGCAGCGCCAACACAATACGACCAGTCTATCACAACACAAGCCCAAAACACCACAGCAACCTCTTTCCCAAGACCTTGCAAAGAGCGCCATGTCACTAAAGAATTGCCACAAAATACCTCAAAATACTGCAAGGACATCTATCAAGAGTTCACCACCACGCCAAGCATTCATCGCCAGATCAGACAACAAGACAACATGTGAGCCAGCATGACTCATCCATGATGACGGCCACCGTTCCCTTCGCGTCTCTTACATGACTCAAAAGCGACGACATCCAAGAAATACGATTCGATGCAAGCCCAAAAATCCAGAACACGTCCAGGCTGTTCATATGGCAAATATCAGTGACCGTCGACCCATGCCCAAGCAGCTGAAGTTGGATAACACATGATAACACCTTTACAGCTTTTGGAATGTGTTTCTATCAGATTCAAGACTCCGCGGTGACGGATCGTCTATCAAACACCTTTCATCCGTGGGATCAAATGAGAGACCGCTATCAGTGATCGAGCCTTTCCGAATATACATCACTGCAATGCGTCCCAGGATGGACCCAATGTCGGTCAAAGTCCCAGTAACATGGGTGGTCCGAACCTCAAATCCAAGGAAACCATGATTACTTTGCAGTACTATCAATCATAAGCCTTGAGCAGCAAATCAAAAGCGATTTTCACCCCAGCAGTTCTTAGCAGCGCAACACGCGTACGGAAGACCGCGTCAGTAACGGGGATCAGCTGAGAATCACACAACTGCACCGAAATGCGAGGTGCACATGGCATTCCTTAACAAAGGCAAAGCATTTCCATGAAGAACATGGAAACCGGATCAAACCGGGCATATCCGTAGATTGCCGTCAATAAGGTGCATGAGTTGCTGCGGGGAGACTGTGTATACACCATCGCCGGGGTACTGTAGACCACTGGCCATAGCAGACAAATAACAAGATGTGGTTGGCATCTCTGGGAGTAACGTCGCAGTGATCAGAAGCACTCCATTGAGCACCTGAAAGCTATGAAAAAACATTACCACCGGAAAGAGACCCCAAACAGTGTAGGGGGTAGGAAATCAATGTACCAGATACAAGCAACAGTGGCTATGGAACAGTAACAGGTTAGACGTTACCGGAACTGCCGCAGCAGGAATTGTTTTGGCACAAGAAGCAGCGCTATGTCTACTCATCAGGACCTCATACCAGAACCTCATAGCACGACATCTAAGAAATTTGCACCAGATCGTTAAAGAAGGCACTTCTATGTTCTATATAGGGGATCTCACAATGATCTTCATACAAGAACCTCCTATAAAAATCCCAGAAGAACTGTCATACATGCAACGGTGCAGAGCATCTGCAAGACCTTAATGCAAGGACCTCTTGAGGATGATTTCAACAGGATCTTCACTAGATCTTCTCACAACGACCTGTACGAGATCATGCAAGGACCTCTAAAGGGATTTCAAGGATCTCTGCAAGAGCTTCTCACAAGGAACTGTAAAAGGGACCAAGATCTTCATGCCAAGACCCCTGACAGAATCCCACTAGATCGTCACAAACGAACCTGCTGCTGCGTGAGAGGATCTTACAAGATCTTGGCACAAGAACTTCTCAAGAGAATCCCTGAAGAGCTTTCAAAGAAGCACCTGCAATACATGGCATCCGCAAAATCTTCGCGAAGATCTTATCGCGATCTCCGCAAGATCTTCTGTTAAGGACCGGTAGAGGACCATGCAAGGACCTGTTAGAGAGGACTTCACCAGGATCTCCAGAAGATCTTCTCAGAAGGACCTGTGCAAAATCATTCATTCAAGGACATCTCGGAACCTTCTGGGGGATCTCAGCATGATCTACAGAAGATCTCACAAGGACCTGTACAAGATCATGCAAGGACCTCTTAACAGGATTTCACCAGGATCTTCATAACATCTTCTCACAAGGACCTCTGCAAGACCTTGGTCAAGATCTTCATTGCGGAAATTCGCACCACGCCGCCGGCGGGAGCGATCCGAGACGCGCAACGTGCCGACAGGGTGGCGCGAGCGATTTCAAAATTCGCACCGCGCCGCAACGAGAGCGATCCGACGTGCACAAAGTGGCGAGCGTGTTGTAGGTTTCAGCCACTTTTTGCGGAGGTCTACAAAGGACTGCGCCTACCACAAAAATGAGCCCGAGGCAAACCGCGACAACCCTTTTTTGCAAGCCTGGCGCAGAAGAAATGCACATGGACATCTCACGAGGGCACTTTTGTGCGAGAATTTACAGCAAAATGGCCGTAGATCAGATGGAGCACCCTGATCTAACCCCGGCCCGGCACTTTAGCTCCTACGATAAGAACCCCTCAGTGTGGACACACTGTTTGGGGAAAAAGTGCTACTGCAACGAAACATAGCATAACAGTAAACATGTCAGACATATCAGAGAGATCTTTAGGCCCAAAGATCAAACAAGTTGGTCTGGGCAGCACGCACTTTTGAACGCTGGTTTTTTTTGGTCTCCTTTTTCACTGAGACGCCAACCAAAGCCAAGCCATACCAGGACTTCCCTCCAAAGTGAACCTATGCAAAAAAGCTAAAAGATGGTGTTTAAAAAATCTAAAGAATGGAAAACACAGCACCAGAGTCCTAGCTCAGTCTTCAAATGAAAGACACTGTGCTTCAAAGTTTGTTGCTGGAGCTTCGCCTGATTCTTGTCTATAAGCCTCAGTGTGGCAGAACTGGGCAAGTTGGATCAAGTCGGAGTGCTTCTAATCACGTCATGACCAAAATTGCCCAAGAGGAAGCTTTAAACCGCTTCACCGCATGGTTTCTGGGAAAAAATGCCGTAATCTCCAATTCACCAGCCTTGTTTACAAACGAACTGCTTGCCAAAAAGCAATCCACATGTGAAGGCTCCCAGCACAAAGGCAATCACCAAGCCAACAGCCTTCAGGGACAACGCAACAGTTCTCAGCTTGAGAAACAACAAAAATCACAACAGCAAAATCGTGACATCGTGACGCATTGTGGCACTGGAATTGCCAGTGCCTTGCGTACGGAACATAGAAACATGACCTTTCTCTTGGATCCTTTCAACATCTTTCAACTTTACCCATGGCCTTGCACACTTCCCAGTGGGTGTTGTCGCCATTATCATAGCCCTCAAGGTGCATCCCTATCTTTGTAGAGGTGCCTGTCATGTGAGACACAAACCTTAGCCGCTAAGCAATGGACCAATTTGGATCAACTTTGGATGTTGTTTCAGAATGTTTCAGAAACTGCTGAAGAAATGTTCGGACATGTTTCATCCAAAAGCAGTCCATCCAAGCTGCATCTGCCATTTCAGGTACGTTACGGTGTTGACCTGACAATCGATACAATCGGGCAGCTTGCAACGCCAACATGGCCAACTCCAACCGCGGGGTTGACCTGCTGACAATGCTGACAAGCGGCAAATCCTGCACAAGATGCCAAGAACCAGCCAAAAAGCAGCACCCAATTCTTGGGTCGCGTGAAGCTTTTTCTCATCTGGTAAGCCTGTCCAGGTGGTTTTACCAAAGCATTTTGTGAAGGACTCTTGAACCGGCCTTTATGTGGGTCTCGGACTGGCTGGAAAGCAAAGACATGCTCCTCAGTTTTGGAGAATCAGCACAGAAAATGCAGTCCTCCAATTGCAATCAAATGTACTCACTATTGTGTGTTTGGACAGAATCATAATGTAGGCTAGATCCGCCGCTTTGCCAATGCCTTAGTTTGCAACCCACTCTGAAATGGCTACCGCAAAATGAAGCTCAATCAGCATTCTCAGCAGAAAGATTAAGCATTATATATCATATCATATCATATCTACTCAGCATCAATGGCTGATGGCTCATCGGATCTCAATAGTGTGAAACCGAAACGGATAATCAAGTTTCTGTTTGCATGTCAGCTGCACTCTTGGAGTGATCCGGCACAGGAGGCACAGGTGCATCCTGTGTAGCTGCTATAGCTACATGCGAAGGCGAAACTCTTGGACTGCGCTGAGGGCATTCCAAGAGTTTGGGCAAAGATGGTGAACTACTCGAAGGCCTCAGCTGGATCTGCTGGATCTGTCTGCATTTTCTTCAGCTATAGTTCGGTTGTCCTCCCAGATGCTGGCCCATCTGGATGGTCATCCTAAAACGCGCAGAAGGCCTGTGAAGGCCTGTTTGTACCACAACAGCAAAACATTGTGATACACTGTGTATATCTGTTTATCTAAGCTTATCTCACATTCGTTCTGCAAGGAAAATGCCATCACAGCAATGTACCCAGAACCCTCTTTTTCGACGCTGAGGAACGGAGAGGGATTGACTTCACATCTGGTGTCTTGAACATCTGGCAACCAACCAATGCCATCGGTCTTGAAAACTTTTGTCGTTGACCTTGGATTTGGCAATCACTGTTGTTGTTCTTGAACGATCCATTGCTGCAAATGTGTTCCCAAGTTTTCAAACAAAGCCAAGGAAGACACAATGAATCCCCTGGCACTCAGGTGAACAAATGAGGTCCACACCCCATGCACTGAAAACAAAACAAACAAAACGAAGCAGCTTGGTATCAATTTGAATTTGAACCAATAAGCTACGTGCACAATCGCATTTGCGACACACCACTAGCAAAGTCAACAGAACAGTGTGTTTCAAAACAACGCAAAACGCAAATCAGTGGTCCATGGTCACTGTCGACTGATGTTCACTCAAAAAAAAACATCGCGAAGAAAATAAAACCAAAACACACAACCCCGCAATCTGCAGTGAAGAGGCATCACGAGTTTATCTTGCAAAACATCTGCACCATTCTGCACCAAGACTGGCAAGAAATCTTCAGGTGTCCGTGCAATTTGTCTAACTTGGCATGTTGTGGCATGTTGGCAAATCTCACAAAACAAGCAAACTCACAACCACCAAGCTGCCACAAACACAGTCCCGCCACATTTAGCTCGCCAGACTGCTCTGGCTAGCGGTTCCGGAGGCTATTGAAGGCGATTGCTTCACAGTGGCCGAACACCACGAATGCTATATACATCATATACTATAAACTCATATAAACGGCAAAAATATTCAAAATAAGTTTGCCTTCCCACAAAGAACGGAAGGACATTCAGCAACTTGCGCCCTCACAACAATAAGAATGACTTTACAGACTCCCGTTCGAGATTCATGTCCTTCAGCAAGAAATGCTTCCCGCAAGCTCTGTTGCTCACCTTTAATGCTTGCAGAGCCAAATGTGTCCTGTCTGCACAAAGTTTCCAATGGGGACCTGTTTGCCCGCACACTTTGGCTTGGACTGCAAGGTCTTCCACAAATGAATGTGAGGTTGCCCGTGTCACCGATTGCATAGCTTGGATGGCTGCTGTAGAAGTTGGGCCTTACAGCGTTGGAACGTCAAACCGGGCGTAGACCAAAGGTACTTGAACTGGTCGTTGCCTGGGTGACTTTCTAGCAACGCTAATCTTGTTTTTCCACTTGTGCTTTCAGTGTCGCCCGAGGAGAGCAGAGAGACTTGTGGAAGTTTCTGCATTTTCTGCAAAGAGTGTCATCTTCCACCAGGCGAATGTCACAAGGAGTTTCAACATTTCAGCAGGACCCTTTGGTCCAAAAGTCCAAACCGATTCGGAGTACAAGCACCATGCATGGCACACATTGCACTGTCACAGGATGGAACGGCGTGCGACTGGTGTGCAAATCTTCATGCGTCAGTAGCTAAAAGAACAGTCAGTACCTGCAACTGCTTGCGAATTGACACATCTGGAGAAGCTGTTGGACATAAAAAAAAAACTTTGGGCACTTGTTCTTAATGACGAATGGCGTGCACCAATCCCAAACTTCCGATTTTCTTGTAAAACCATGTTGACAGTGTTGGGTTGAGGCACATGGCGATTCCAGCATTTGTTTTGAATGTTCAACTTCTACCGAAATGTCACAAAATCATAGTATATAAATTCTCACCCGTAATCCCTGACTGGAAAGTCAGTCGACTTTAAAGACTATGAAAGCAAGAAAAATGAATAAAATGAAACTTGTGCAACATGAATCATCCAAAATGTAATGGCCGCGTCATCCATGGCCCCTTTCACAGTCTCAGACCGAAACAGCTTCATGTTCGCATGCAGTTTGCTTAAATTTGGATCGCCGCAATGACACAATTCGAGACAAACCAAGGAGGCTTGACGTGCTAGAACCGACATTATCACACCATATCACACCACTCTCCGGCGGAATCAAGGCATAATGTTGGATCCAAAACTGAGGCTAGCCATGGCTAGCCTGCTCAGGTTGTCAACAGAAACGGACCACTGCACTCAGGGGCGCACGGGAGGACTTTTTGCTGCCAGTGAATTCGCAGCAGCGCTTCTGGAAACGTAGCTTGACTTGAAATGCATCTCTCAAGTCAATCTGATGCGCTAAGAGTCTAAGAGCCTGGGCGTTCAGTCAGTTGTTGCGCAACTGATATGAATCAAGGCTAAAGAACAGATCCCCGCAACCTGCCGGACACTGGAAGACTCACAGGCAAAGTACCTGAGACACATCAAGACCAATCAGATTGCTTGTGTGAGGCCTTCCTAAAAGTGGGTCTCCTTTTGTCCCTGCCCCATTCCAATACGCATTAAAATCGCCTGTGTCACAAGGGTCTTCTCTTCGGTTCTCATATCCCAACAACGGCACCCTGAGACCCTGCGGCCCTGAGGCCTGATTTGTGGATGGCAGACACGGAATGACTGTGCTCCAAGCGCCATCGCTTGGCCACCTCATCCAACGCCGGCTGTAGTGGCGACATGGCCGGCAGGCTTGCACCACTGCGACGTGAGGCCATGGGCGCGGGATCATTCTGCAGCTCAGCACCTCAGGTGAGCATCTAGACAGTCTACAAGCCAAAATAAGCCAAGACAAGACAAACAAAAAGAATCAAAAAGGATGATTTTTTTATGGCTATGTCAATGTTTAGTGGACACGCAAGGTGAGGTTTATGACGATCTCAAGGATGATTCTGGCTCTGTCGAGGAGTTCATTGCATCGGTTTCTCCGTCGGCTTCATTCAGCTGCTGGCTCCGAAGGACGGACAGAGCTGCTCGCTCCCCTTGCAGAGCAATGCGCAGCTCATCCACTTCCTGACCGAGCTTCCCAGGATTCGATGGCACGTAGCTTGGTTGTGTGCATCATGGATCATCGTGGATCATCATGGATGCTCATTCAAAATGTCGGCTATCATTGGCTAATCATCGGCTAATCATTGGCTAATCATCGGCTAATCATCGGCTAATCATGGCTAATCGATGCTAATCTTGCTTCGGACTTCAGAGCACGGCATGCACCAGACAGCACGGGAACCGGCGCAAGTCCTCTTCCTGTTCAGTCACTCGTTGGGTGACCCTTGCCAGTCGGCCAGCCACAGAAGCTTCCTAGCGCGTCTCTTACAAATTCTCAAGAATTCTGAATATGTTCCCACTCCGAGATTGTGGGATCGGTGGTTTTTTAGATGCAACAAATGTGGTCAGATCGGTGGAACTTCCGCTCTCCTGGCGTTGCAGCTCCATTTGAGCAGCCACAGCCTCCTGGCATTCTCTGCGCATCTCATCCAACTCACTGCCACAGCGCTCCTGAAAAAACGTGGTGTCTGTGCTTGGCAAATGCCATTGACTTCTCTAAAAGCGACATGAACAGAAACACCACATGTGACCATGTGCCTGAAGCTGTTCATGCATCATATGAATATAATATATGTATATGAATCATATGCACACATCAAGCTGGTGTTGAAAGGGAATAGCATTTGAAAATCCCACAAGTTGAGAGCTTTGTACTTGTACCGAGCTGTCAGGTTCAAAGCGAGACAGGACAGTGGTATCAATAAGGGCATTTCCTGTATTTCCATGTGTTTCTCATCTGGGAAACATGAAAAGTGGTTCTCGGTTCTCCTGAAGAGCAGTGAAGTCACTGGTTTTTTGCAAGGCATCGCACTCCGCAGCGGTGAGCAAATCCTTAGCGGAGCGGACCGATAGGTCCGATAGGATAAATCTTCCAACGTGTCTATGCAAGGTGCAACCAGGATCAACAGGATCAACCAGGATCAACCAGGTCCAGAACAACTTAGATCCCGCACAGCAAGTCGTGCGACCTCTGCTCGCAGTTCTTTCTCTCGCTCTTCTGCGCTGTTCAATTTGGACCTGGGATTTTTGTGACAATTGCCGGGATTGTGACAAAAAAACCTCACAAGAAAGACCTTCATCTTCTCACTGGAAACCCATGATTCTCATGGATTCTTTCCAACGGAATTTCATGGATATTTAGAGTTTGATCTCCTTGCAGTCGACTTCCATACTTGTTGAGAAGTCTACTTACATAGCCTCATTGGTGAGACTATGTCCATATCCCTAAAGGTGTAGTTGGATTGTTAGCAGAACGGTTAGCAGTTAGCACTTGGGAGCTCCCAAACAGCACTGCTGTGCCCTCCGCCCTGCTCTAAGCTCCACGGCTCAAGCGCAGCGGTCTGATCCTTCTCGTTGGCCAACAGCTGTTCAGCCGCCGCCTGCGCTTGCTGCTGACTCTCCTGGCGGGCGCTGGGTGAACAAAACCACGAAGCATCGGCGAAGCATCGGCGAAGCATCTGCGAAGCATCGGGAAGCATTACGACGTGTCGACGTCCTGAAAGGTCAGCTCCAAGGCCTTGTGGCGAAGTCGCACGTTCGCCAGGACCAAATGATGATTTGGTACTGGTCCATTATGGTCCATCATGGTCCATCATGGTCCATCATGATCCAATAGTTCTTTGTAGCCAGCACTGAAACATATCCCCTTTGTAGCTCACGGTTGCTCACCTGTGAGCAAACAGGAACTGTTGTTCTTCTGTGCCGAGCAGCCCGAGCAGACTCTTGCTGCTGTTCCATCTGCTTCAGAAGATTCAGCAGTTCTGCCCTCTGCAATTCTGCATCTCGTTGCAGTTGTGCCTTGGCAGAGGGAGTTTCATGTGATGTTTCGCAAAAGAACGTCAGTTGGTGTCTTTTTGAGGTCCAATGGCCAATGGAGGTTCAAATGCATGAAGTGACCTGTTGAATTCCTCAGGAGGCATCTTCTACCGTCTTAAACTTATCCGCCCTGAAGTGCTTCCATTTCACATAAGATGCTGATGCCAGTCCCGCGTGTGAACCTGGCCGGGCCTGGCCTGTTGAAGTCGCACCATCCACCATTGAAGACAGCTCCTGAAAGCCCGAGACCCGAGAAGTCATTGGGACATACCGAGAGAACGACCTGCACCCGGTGTGACAAGCAAGTTTTCCACTTGTCAGAGTTGTGAATTTCACAAACATACCACTTGGCTCCTTAACAGCTCGCTCTGCGCTGCATTAGCTGCACGTTTTCTCGCCTTTTGTATGGTCTCCCAGGCCAGGGCCTCCCAAGAGCTACAACAAGCTCTATGCCTTGCTATGCTTTGCTATGCTTTGCTATGAATTGCTATGAATTGCTATGAATTGCTGAGGCAAATTTCCCCGTTCTATGTTTTTCATTGTTTCTCCATTTATCTTGCGGCGCTACAGCAGCAAAAGTATGATATGAACCCTCATTTGTGCTCCACCCCTTTTCTCCTGCACCCTGATGCTGATTGAGAAAGAGACTTCGAGCTGAAGAGAGATGAGACAACTGAGAAAATCAGTGAGCCAAACTGGCATCCCTAACAGCTCTCTTCCAAACATAATAGTAGTAGGAAACATTACCAAACTCAAGACAGCAAGATACAGCAAGACACCTTGGTTGGAGTGAAGGTCTGGAGTTTCCAAGCCACAAAGCTACTGCGCCTCAGTGTGGAATTTCTTCGATATTCAGAATTATGATGAATTATTCAGATACGATTCATCTGTGATGAACTGGCCACCTGATGATCTAACACCTAAGCACCAGACCTCAGCACCTCGGGCGTGAAAGAGTCGCAGCGTTGGAACGCTCTTCGCAAGATGGTTTGAAAACTTCGCTGCTGCTGTCGTTGTTGCAGGGCATTGCACCATGCCCCCAGAAACGCTCCTGGCTTAGTCGGCTTAGTCGGCTGAGTCTTTTTGCATCAGCTGTCTCAGGCTCTCTCCCTCCACATGCAGCCATGACTCGTTTGAGGGCCACATCCCTGCTACCACAAAAAGATTCGGTGGCACGATGGCACATGGCACGGCGCTGTCGCACTGAAGCCTGCCACGACAGCGGACCGATTCTGACCCACGCGTAGAGATAGAACTAGAACTAGTAGAGCAAGTCAGTCTACCGTTGAAAGAGACTTACAGAGATCCATGCCTGGTCCTGCAGCAAGTTTCTCCAAGCGCGGAAGCAAAGACAGGTGAGGAAACCACCTTGGCGAAAGCCGCTGCGGGTCATGCGTCTGAAGGTGGGCAATGCAATGCCGCTGGGAGCCATGCAAAACGATGTCGCATCTAAAGTCTGCTCGACAGACTCTGCATGCCACCGGCGTTGGGCTTTGATGTCCTCTAAACGCGTGACACGACGCGTGACACGACGCGTGACACGACGCGTCATGAGTTCATGGAGTTCGTCAACTTCGGCTCCTCCAGGTGGGCTTCATGAATGTGTTTGATTTCAAGCTCCAGTTGCTCCACCTGTCGAAAACTGGCGAAACACGCATCCAAACATTGAAAGTGTTCAATCCATGGACCCGTTGATGTCTGACTAAAACAAAAATCGCCATGGTGATGCAGAGTGGTGATATGTGGTCATCGTGGTAATGACTGGTCGTGATGATTACTATGATTGCATACTGTTGTTTGGTATAGTAATGTTGTTATCAATTGTTATATAACTAGAAATCAGGGTCTAGGTTTCATGGTGGTTTATTTGACAGGCTCCATGGCATTCCAACGTTGCGTTTGAGTGTGCCATGCACATTGGGATCTTGATGATGGTTTTCAATGACAAAGGCTCCGCAAACTGCTTGTTTGACACACTTGACAGATCAAAACCATCGTTTTTCTTGTTTGGAATGCTTCTGTAGGAACTTCCATGGACTTTAGACCAAGGCTTCATCTTCTCCCAAGCGTATGTGGAGGGGAGATGAGGAGAGCAGCCGAAGACAAACACAACTGCCGCCTCGTTTCTGTTTTCAAACATAGAATGCTTCCACCCGATTTCAGCCCCATTCAAGCCCCGTTCAAGCCCCTTCCAGCCCACTGCATGGTTCAACTTGGCACACGGAGCGCCTGCTCACTGAGGCCACTCCGATCTGCTTCCAAGCTACCGATCTTAGAGTCCTGAGCTCATCAGACTCGTCAGCTCATGACCCATAGGATCCATGTATGGTATATATGCTAACATTGGGGGTATATTGATGGTAAATGTTACCATATATACCATACATGGATCCTATGGGTGATGAGGAACTACACTCAATCTACGATATGAAAGAAATGTCTTCTGCCGAACTTTTGAAGAAAATTGCTGGTCTTTGTCCAAGCAAAACAGGAATGTTGTTATCCAAGTCAGGATTTTAGGCATTTCTCCGAGCCAATGAGACGCATCTGGGGAACAAACGATGCCGTCCAGTAATTGGCTCGTGGCTGCCTGGGCCAAAGAGCGCAAGCAAAGTAGTCGTCATTTGTGGGAACCAATCCCATACACGCAGTACAACAGGTTCTGATAGGTTCTGTTACATGCTGAGCTGGCAGTTGGTTGAAATACAGGAGTTCCCTGCACACCAAAGCAACCACTAATACCTCTGGCAATGCCGAGCAGTTTTGCCGCCTCCACATTCAGCCGTGCATCGTGCACTTGCGCCCTCTCCTTCTCTTGCTCGGCCTTCAACGAGTTTGTAGCTTGGTTTCATAGTTGCGGTGATCCTCTTCCAAGCAGCAGCGGACCTTTTCTCCCAAGCTAACGTGCTACGTAGAGCTAAATCAGTATAACAAATACAGTTTAGTCCAACCTGAGGAACTAACCCCTGGTCAGGACCCAGTGACGTCGAGTCACATCCAGCCCATTTCAAAGGAGGAATTCACTTCCCAGGGCATGCTATGTACAGGCCAACCGATCTGACCGCGGTCCACCGCGGAAAGTGTTCAAAAGTGCAACAAGGGCTTCACAGCAGGAAAGCCTGACAGGTTGGATCAGGTCGGATCAGGCTGACAATGACCAGGTCAGCAAATCCTCTTAGTTGTGGAAGATTCTGATGATACTAAGTTTTTACAGATTCGGACATGACTCTCTTTCGGCTCAAAGTTTTGCAAAGGAAAATGACCAGTCAAATCTCGCCATTCTGCGTCCCCCAAATCCAGCCACCTTGAGCTCATCGACCAGCTTCCCACCGATAGCATTGCGCGTCTTTGGTGCCGTCTGCCCTTGCTACCCTGGATCCTCCACAACAGGAAAGTGCCCATGAAAACAATGCACCAATGCACCAAAGAAATGCACCGAAATCACATGAGCTGTGTCACATGTGCCGATTGGGTTAGCACAGCAACAGCGCCCCAGCTCTGCCATTGGTCCTGCAGGTGCCAGTTCTTGACCTTGTGGCGCCTCGTATCGTCGGAATCCTCGGCTCTTCAACTCCTGGCTAGCAAGATAAAGGCAGCTATGGCAGCTGTAGCGGCTATAGCACAAGGCTCGTGGCGCTGGTTCTCACTCCCCTTTCTGTGCATCATTAAAAGATTAGAATGCAAGTAATTAATGCTCTAGCTACTGGCTTCAGTTTCCCGAGCACAAGGGGAAGCTGTGCCCTGGCCTCATCTTTGCCGGCCGTCTGGCTGACAAAGATGTAGCAAAGGCCCTGCAAACGGTGTAAGGAATGACAGGTGCATGGCTCAGCCACAGCCACCAATCACACGTACAACCGCACGTTCTGCGCGTCTTTCACACCGTCAATCTTTCGCTGGCCTGATATGTGCCTTGTGGCGTCACAGCAATGCCGGCACAGGTACCTTGTGACATTGGAACACTTCGTAGATCTTCGTAGTCACTCATTCGACCACCTACTGACTATCGCTGCAGAAATCTGTTTCGATTCGAATTATCTGGCCTGGAGGCAATGACAAGCATTCCCAAGCAGCATCATCAGTAGTGCATCCTGCGAGTTGGAACTGTTTTGCTATCTTTCCAGGCGCATGTTTGGTTTCTTGGTTTCTTTCCTATCACCCATCACTCCGAGCACCCTTTAAAAATGTCCATCAAAGTCTCCAGGTCCTAGCTTCTGTAGGCCTGCCAGCCGCTGCCCTTCTGCATCTACACAGTCTCCCTCTCCCAGATGGCGAAATGATCCTGCGGTATGGGTTTTGGGCTGCAAGACCTTGGATGGATCCTTTTGCCGCCATGAAAACGTTCCCTGTACTATGAAGATTTGGAATGACTTGGAAGGAAAGGGAAACCATGGGAAACCAACCAATTAAAATCAATTAAACAACATCTGTCAGGGGTAAAGAGACACCCCTAAACGCCATCTGCCAACGTCGCACCTGACACTGCACATCGTTGTTCTGCATACAGCGCAGGCTCGGAAGCACAAAAAATATGCCGTTGCTGCGATAGGATGTCCTCTCAGCCACTACGGAAATTGGTGGTGCCACTTTCGAGGCTGTGGACCCTGAGGATGTGCAGAGGAAGCCCATGAAACACTGGCGCTAGCGGTGTTTGGCAAGTTGTCTAGAGCTCAAATGAAATGAGCTCCGTGAGGGGTGGGACCGTGCAAGCACTTTGCTCCCTCACCCGTCCTGGCCAATGAGGGCTGCAGGCTTCAGTGGCTTGGGACCAAGCCCCAGCAACCAGCCGCCTCCCAGAAAACTCCAAACTGCATGCAGTCAATGGAGTCGTCTCCAGAGAAGTACTGCACTGCACTGCAGCTTTCCCAAAGACGAATATCTGACAAAGATGCTACTGACGCCAGTCATACACAGCGTGCACCTGACTCTTCTCTGCCAAAGATTTCAGCAAAGACCTGCCAGGGCAATGACATGCAATGACTAGTATTTCTTGCTGACTTCAAATCTCTCACAATGTGGGCTTTGCATTGCAAATTTTGTGTTTTCACTTGACAGGTCCCCTGGCAGCCTGCGCATCTCCAATGGCCACTCGCACTGGCCGCGGTACCAGAGAGTCACCTGGGAAGCTGACTAGCAAACTTTCGGTCTCTGTCACTTTAAAAGCCTTCTACACTCCTAGATGGGTGCTAAACTTTTGGGTAAGCTGAAGCTCTGGACCAAACAAATGCAGATTTTGCTTGACCGCTTTCCTTTCTTCCACTGTCCAAAGAAAACCAAAGAAAACCAAAGAAACAACACATGTCAGGGTGTGAATGAAGTGACTCTGGAAGCCCCTACTGGGGATCAAGTAGGCACTATTCATCACTATTCCACGGCAAAGCCTTCTCACCACGGCAGGGCGGCAAGGCAGCCAAGGCACCATCTCCCACCAAACCAATGGAGAAGCTGAGCAAAGGCATATCAATGTACCCTCCCCCAACCTGACTGCATGACTGCATGACTGCACAATGACTGCACAAGTCTGTCCATGTGTCCATGTTGATCATGTTGATCATGTTGAAAAACGATTCCCACTCTCTGCATCTGCTGTTGTCAAATTTGTAATTCAGGAGTGAAATGATCCGCCGTTCAATGTTCCACACGCCAGGAAACTCCAACAGCACGAATCCGCGGGGCTTGGCCTCAGCTTCAGCTACGTCAGTTTTTAGCAGTGACATGTGTGCAGTGTGCAGTATCAACCAGGACATCAACCACGACATCAACCAGCACCCCAGGGATCAGGACGCACAATTCTGTCACCTGGTCGGAGCCCGAAAAGGACTTCAGCTGCAGGCCAATTCACCACCTGGCAGGGGACATGGTGACATATTCTATCAGAAGTGTTTTCATGGTCTCAGAATTTCTGCACCTTTCCAATGTTCAATGGATGAGAATGATGAGCAAGAGTTCTCTTCTCATCTTTAGATATCTCAAGTTCCAAACATTTCGACTGAAACGTGCCAGCCCGGCAGAATTCGCAGAGCCGCTGTCCACCAGTGCTGGGACGGCTTTTTCCGGCCTTGTACCTGACAAGACTCCGCCAAAACAGCGTCATTGGTTAGTGATGCCTTCACGGCTGGTCCATGAGTCTGCAAAAAGTGTCATTGAGCGTCATGAGAATCCGACAGAAAATTGGCAAAGTATGACGAAATACACGAAATACTCCTGTCATAGCTCTACACTCTACACAGCCATGCTTTACTCAGCCACCTCCCGTCAGCCCTGCGTGAAAGATGTTCACCTCAGTTTCCAAGATGTTGACGCAGACTCACAGCACGTCAGGGTTGGGAATCCCACGCCAAAGAGCCGACTCGGCAGGTCCATGCCAGGCAAACGTTGCATGCCGACCTCATGGGGAAAGTGCGGCACTCATCTCCTAGTGGTGAGCCTGCAGAACCATCTCATTTAACACATTTTAATACATTTTAATACATTTTATAACCTATAATTGTCGCAAAGAAATTGTAGCGTCCTTAGTAGTCTCGTTTCTTTCTGAGCTTCCGCTGAAAACTTTCGTATCAATGAATGCTGCCTGCTGATGTCAACCCTTTCAACCAATACTTTCCGCACCTTCTGGGCTTGCAAAGAGGCTTCCTCGGGCATGCGCAGCACCAGCTGCTTCGCCTGAAAAATGACCAAAGAATACCAAAGAGACATGAGAAGAGACATGAGCAAATGTGGAGAATGTGGAGAATGTGGAGGATGTGGAGGATGTGGAGCAAGCAGATTTGGAGTCTGAAAACTTTGCCTCGGGATCCACCTCTACAGCAAAATCCTGGCAAGGACATCGGTACATCGGTATACATCGGTTGCATCCTGTTACGCTCCAATACAGCGACAGAACGCTTATAATTTGTTGAACAGTCATGGTCACAGTCATGGTCACAGTCCTGATACAACGGCAGTTGCCCAAGCATGCCATCCAAACGGGTGCCCTCGGCCGATTTTTCAGCAGATTTTTCGGATGTCTGAAGCTCCAATAAGCTCCGTGCCTCACGTTCAGCAAGCTGCTCCTGGCGTCACGAGATCGCTGTGGAGCATCCTTTAAGCACCTCCTATGCTCGTGTCATTACAGCATATCTCAGGCTGAATGTCTTTCGAGAAAAAGAGACCCTTCAGAATGAACTTCAGACCCTTCACAGGAGATGAAGTGACTGGTCTCTCTCTCTCTCTCTGTGGACAGTATGTTCAATATTGATCAGTATTGTTCAATCATATTTCATATTCAATCCTTCTACGATCTTCTAGGTATCATTCTAAAGCTTATGACTTATGACTTTCCCTCCATCTCCTGTGTGAAGCCCACAGATGTGGCGTGCAAAGGCCCAGGCAAGGGCAAGCTGGGTCTGTAGCTGCTGCGTCGAAGCCTGTGGTACAAGGATCGCTGGATTGGGATTGAAACAGGTGGTTGCGGACCAAAAAAGCATGGCATGGCTACCGACAAGGCTTAGCCTGATTGCTCAGAGCGAAATCTGATTGCAAGTGTCGTGTTGAATTTTGCAAAGATCAGTAGTTTTGTCCATAGGATTTCACAGAAGCCGTTGGAAGGCCCACTTTGTGTGCCTCATGCCACTGTTGACCTCTACCAGGCTGTCACCCTCCTCTTCAAACTTGTAGCTCTCAGTCGTAGCGAGCACACCTGCGGTGATCAGTGCCGCTGTGAAATCTTAGCGGAGCTGATCCTGGTACTTTCACATCTGCCTTTGGGCTCAACGGACACGCCGCGGCCCGAGAATCGTCCTGCCTCAACAGACAACTGGGACGCATGGATTAAAATTTGCCAAGTGGCTCATGGGAAGCGCTTTCCCAAGGCGGCAACTTCGAACTCTCCTTCCACTGTTTCTTGGCCTCGGCACCAAGGAAATTGCTTGGCTTGGAACCAAGTCTCTGCAGCTAAGGTAGAACTGTATAACTCATGAATAGCTACGGCTTCCCATAAGGCCCATGAGCAGCTGTGGGGGATTCCGTCTGTGCCATCACCGCCAGATTTCATGTGGGCCTCGCCAGCCAACCATCTCCAGCTGCCTGTCTGTCATGCCCTCACTGGGCAACACCTCGTACTGCACCTGCGGGGCGCCATTCACCACCAGAGTTTTGGAGCAATCCTGCAAGGTCACACCACACACCACGATAACGATTTAATTGTGATTTAATAGTATTTAGATGTATTTAGAATATGTTAATTGCAAACATATGTCATGTGCCGCATTTTGTTGCAAAAAGACACGCTGACGCCACTACGTCAGGCTCAGCGGGCCCGTTTGCCGCTTTGCCACAGGTACGGGAAGGGCAGAACAAGTCGGAAAAAAAGAGCACAATTGAAGCTATTGCAGGGCAAGTTCATTCATTCATTCAATTTCATTCACATGGCATGGTCACCAGAAATTTCCTGTGCCTTGGAGCACTGCTTACCGGGCATAGTTGCTCTGAAATAGCAGTGTATCCGCCTTGCCAGTAATGGTCTTTGATGTCGCAGCTGCCGCCTCCAAAATTCATGTCTGCTGCTATTCACAGTCCTTCGTGATTTGCGGTTAAATGGTGGCAAAAAATGTTGGTATACAAAGTACCGCACCATGCACCAGTACGCACAAAACAGATCAAAACAGCTTTGTCAACGGCGCGGGACTCAGCCTTCCACGCATCCCAATCCAAGGTACACCATGCACGCCAACCGGCACCCTCCCAGAGACCTCACGGCAGAGAACCCACAGGCTGCGTGGGACCAGACATGTGAAAATGATGAAGCATGATGAAGCCATATGAAGCCTATAAAAATGTGATAAGATAAAACAAGTAAGTTACAGTAAATTCTATCAGTTCTACAAACTTCTACACAGGAACACTTGCTGGTTGTCTCCTTGAACCATGTTCCCTTGCTTCCCTACAACTGCCCTTCGACCAACCATCGCCTGCAAAGCGCGTCTCATTGTCATCGTTACCCAACATTTCGAGGCCAGGTAGAAACGTGGATCTAGCGACGAAAGAGGCATAAAGAGGCAACAATAAACTGCTAAATAAACAGAATAAACAGAAATGAAAAGAAGGTCCAACCAGCAACAGCATGTTTTCTCCTGTTTGAAGAATGTAGGATGTAAGAGAAGGCTGTGAATCCTTTGGTTTCCTACCGGAAACCCTCCAAACACAGCCAACGCAGACAGACACTCAAGCCTCAACTTCATCATGTTTCCACCCAGCCTAAGCATCTATGTCCAAAGGAAGTTCAGAGTCGATTGGAACACTTTGATGACAATAACATACAACAACTAAACCATTTATACAAGACTTTGCAATCAACACTTATATAATTTCGATGATGAATACCAGGGAAAGGATGGTAGTTGATGGTAGCGATGTCAGAGGCAAGAGCCACTCATTCATCACCACTTGGAAAGAATCAGTGTGTGGATCAGAGCTCTGCAGCACTCTACATATTTCAATGCGGTGTGTTTTACAAGTTCAAAAGTGCAAGCTCTACTGGCGTGGCTCAACCACAGAAATGTAACTTATTCACCAATCGTAAGATAGCAAAAGTATATAAAAGTATGATAAAGGTTCAAGGGTTTGCTGCGTGTTTTTCTGAGTTTTGCTGAGTTTTGCTGAGTTTTGCTGAGTTTTGCTGGCCAAGTTTGCCAAATTTTTGCCTCTTCCGGGGAACCTGACGCAGTGCCTTCCATCGGCTCCGCTTCAGCCTCCAGGCCCAGCTTCTCCAAGAAACTGGGCGACCTCAGGACGCCAGGATGGCACCAATGGCACCAAGTATTTTGGCAGGTGCCATTATCACATCAAAAATCACCATTTATATCACATTTATAAATTTAGATTAAGTTAAATTAAATTCCAAATTCCTAAGCTTTTCACACAACAGCTGTCACAACATAATACACTGTTCATATGCAGAGGGCGGCTCATGGCTTTTAAGCCCTGCTTGTCCGCTTGGTTTCGAGATGTTTCAGGATGTTTCATGTTGACTTGCTTCCGAGTTTCCAAGTTTTGAGACTCTAAGGCAAGGATTTGAAAAAAACAACAAACAACAAACCTGAGGGTTGTGCACCAAGTTTGTAGAGAGCCCACTATCCAGCATGAAAGTTGCCTGATGTTCTGAAGTCTTTTCCATGATCCGTTATGACCAAAGGGAGGTTCCACTCAGGATCAATCCAACCAGGGTGTCAGAATGCTTCATCCAACATCTGGAGACTCTTTTTCATCGAAACCTTTTTTCTTAGGACAGGTCAACATTGCAGGAGATGGTGGACTTTGAGCAGTCATATCAAAACGTCGAAGGAAGGTGTCCAATACAAAGCGATATGTTTCTTCTGGGTAGGATCTAGCCACTCGCCAGGATTAGACCGGGAACACTGGAAGAGAAAGGCCAGTAATTCATCAGGGGACATGAATTTCTTATGTAGATAGATGCTAGCTACGCGATTGAATCCAAATTCGGACAAATGCAGCGATGATATTGCGCGAATTGGAACATGATTTGCCTTCGAAAGAGTCTCACGACAAAAACTGGAACTTTTTTTGCTAAGTCTCACGCAAGGTCTCTTTGTGTATTGAGGTCATTTGAGGTCATTTGAGGTCAAGGATCTAGTTGGTGACATGGGTATCCCAGGAAGTTTTTTGGGAGCCTCCACTGGCGTACCATCTTCGGTCAGGACCCTAGCAAGATGAGCCATGGGACCCATGGGATCCAATCATCCAATCCATCGGGATTTGACGACCAACTCATGACCATGGTACTGAACTGCTTGACCATTCAAGTCTTTCCAAACACAACTGCTTCCTCTGTACCAAAAAAAAGTGGAATGTGGGGCCTCACATCAACCAAGTCGTAACCAGCACCCACCAACGCTGCATTGGTAAAATCCTTAGTTTGAAACAGCGTTTGATCGACTTTGGCCGACCCATGGCTCCAAGGAACAAAGCTTGACAAGAGGACGGAACGCCCTGTCTATCAGTCTATCCATCTCGGTCAACTGATGTTTTGAGTACTCGAATGGTCCTGGGGCTTTGCATCTAGTCCTCAATCATAAAGCAGTCAATCTCCCAAGACTGTCGACAAGAGTCCAAGCGCCGGATGGGTGTCGTAAAGCTCGCTACTGCCTGGCACACACTATTTGAGGAAATATCCCAGAAGTTGCAATTGTTGTAGTTTCGGTTGAGGTCCTGCAATCAGCTTAAAACCTCCTACGATGCTTTAATTTAAGCACGTTTAAATACCAATCATGGTTGTCACATGTCACAATGAGTCTGAACCCAAGTCCCCAAGGCACCTCTCTAGCACTTCGCGAAGGACTGCCATGTGCTTCTGATATCTCGTGCCTCGAGGCCGTGCTTCCAGGTTTCACGGCAACCCGTTGAGGCGGCTTTACGGCACCTGGGGACCCCGTAGGTGCCGTAGCTCGAAAATCTGGGCAGCACAAAAGGAGTCGCTGCCTTGGACGAGGAGATCACAAGGGGGTCACCTGGGGTCAAGTTTCAAAGAGAACATCACTTCCAAACCACCCAACACCCCAACATGTACTCATATGATAAGAACTTTTCTATCTATCTTATCTAATCTAATCTAATCTGATCTAGTCTAATCTAATGTAATCTAATCTATCTATCTATCTATCTATCTAATCTATCTATCTATCTATCTATCTATCTATCTATCTATCTTATCTATCCTATCTATCCTATCTATCCTATCTATCCTATCTATCCTATCTTTCCTATCTATCCTATCTATCCTATCTATCCTATCTATCCTATCTATCCTATCTATCCTATCTATCCTATCTATCCTATCTATCCTATCTATCCTATCTATCCTATCTATCCTATCTATCCTATCTATCCTATCTATCCTATCTATCCATCTATCCTATCTATCCTATCTATCCTATCTATCCTATCTATCCTATCTATCCTATCTATCCTATCTATCCTATCTATCCTATCTATCCTATCTATCCTATCTATCCTATCTATCCTATCTATCCTATCTATCCTATCTATCCTATCGATCCTATCGATCCTATCTATCCTATCTATCGATCCTATCGATCCTATCGATCCTATCGATCCTATCGATCCTATCGATCCTATCGATCCTATCGATCCTATCTATCCTATCTATCCTATCTATCCTATCTATCCTATCTATCCTATCTATCCTATCTATCCTATCCATCCTATCTATCCTATCCATCCTATCCATCCTATCCATCCTATCTATCCTATCGATCCTATCGATCCTATCCATCCTATCGATCCTATCCATCCTATCGATCCTATCGATCCTATCCTATCCTATCGATCCTATCGATCCTATCGATCCTATCGATCCTATCGATCCTATCGATCCTATCGATCCTATCGATCCTATCGATCCTATCGATCCTATCTATCCTATCTATCCTATCTATCGTATCTATCCTATCTATCCTATCTATCCTATCTATCCTATCTATCCTATCTATCCTATCTATCCTATCTATCTATCTATCCTATCTATCCTATCTATCCCTATCCTATCCTATCCTATCCATCCTATCCATCCTATCCATCCTATCCATCCTATCCATCCTATCCTCCTATCTATCCTATCTATCTATCTATCCTATCTATCCTATCTATCCTATCTATCCTATCCTATCTATCCTATCCATCCTATCCATCCTATCCATCCTATCCATCCTATCTATCCTATCTATCCTATCTATCCTATCTATCCGATCTATCCTATCTATCCTATCTATCCGTCTATCCTATCTATCCTATCTATCCTATCTATCCTATCTATCCTATCTATTCTATTCTATCCTATCTATCCTATCCTATCCTATCATATCCTATCCTATCCTATCCTATCTTTCTATCTATCGATCTACCTACTCACATATATATATATTATAATATATATATATATATATTGTAGTTGCACATATACATGAATGAATACATGTATGAATATATCATAAGAGGGAAACATCGTTGTCAATGCAACCTTGGCACTCCTATGGCCAATGCCCGCGCAAGTGTCCGCAGAACACCAGCAACACCCTGAGTGGCTTGGCCTGCCAAAAAAAGTAGGGAGATAGCTACAACACTTTGTGCATCAACAAATGGCAGTGTGTCAAAACCTTGTACCCCTGGTGAACATCAAAATAGCTGGTAAATGGATGTTCATCCCTCTAAAAATGGTATTAATAGGTATTGATCCATACCCATTTGACAGAACAGTACCCCTATTTAGTCCTTTGCTAGAGCCGGTGACCTCTGTCCACACGGACAAAACGTCGCCGACCCATGGCCGCACACAGGCACTCTACTCCGATGTGATGTTGTACTCTGTTTGTTGCCGAGGATTTCCTAGGACAAAGAAAACCTTGCTCGAGTGAATCTGAAACCTAACATGAACCACCATGCTGCCAAACACTTCTTAAACCGCTGGCAAAGATGCAATAGTATCTTGCGCTCACACATTTGGCTGTCAAAAGTGATGCCATAAGATGTCCGATTGAAGTTCCACACACAATGGAGTGCCATTTCTTCGAGGCCATTCTTGGATTGGTGCCCTCTCATTTATGTTCTTGGATTTTCTCTGACTCCATGTATACTCACCCGGCACAGCTGAAGCAGAAAAGAACTTTGCAACACAGCAGTCGCGACTCTGCCAAACAGAAAGCAAGGGTCAAACGTGGCAGGATATGACCAACCATGTATAGCACAAGGACCCCGATGCCCAAATCGGACCTGCATCTGTGAGATGGTTTCTTCAAGTTCCGCAATGGTCTTGCCTGCATCTCACCGAAAAGAATAAGAATACATGACCCATGACCCATACATAACAAAATATTATGTATATATATTATAAATCATATAATTATTAAATGTGCTACATACATACATACATTACATTACATTACATTACATAACACAACACAACACAACCCAACCTACATACATACGTATATACATACATCCATGCATGCATGGCATTGCATTGCATTGCATTGCATGGCATTGCATTGCATTGCATGACATGACATTACATGACATGACATTCCATTACATTACATGCATACATACATAGATACATAGATACATAGATACATACATACATACATACATACATACATACATACATACATACATAATACATAGATACATAGATACATAGATACATAGATAGATAGATAGATAGATAGATAGATACATACATACATAGATAGATAGATAGATGAATACATACTAACATACATACATACATACATACATACATACATACATTACATACATTACATACATTACATACATTACATACATTACATAAATTACATACATTACGTACATTACGTACATTACGTACATTACGTACATTACATTACATACCATTACATTATACCATTACATTACATACCATTACATTACATACCATTACATTACATACCATTACATTACATACCATTACATTACATACCATTACATACCATTACATTACATACCATTACATACATACCATTACATACATACCATTACATACATACCATTACATTACATACCATTACATTACATACCATTACATTACATACCATTACATTACATACCATTACATTACATACCATTACATTACATACCATTACATTACATACCATTACACACATACCATTACATTACATACCATTACATTACATACCATTACATACATACCATTACATTACATACCATTACATTACATACCATTACATTACATACCATTACATTACATACCATTACATACATACCATTATATACATACCAATACATTACATACCATTACATACATACCATTACTTTAATACCATTACATACATACCATTGCATACATACCATTACAGTACATACTATTACATACATACAATTACATACATACCATTACATACATACCATTACATACATACCATTACATACATACTATTACATTACATACCATTACATTACATACCATTACATTACATACCATTACATTACATACCATTACATTACATACCATTACATTACATACCATTACATTACATACCATTACATTACATACCATTACATACATACCATTACATACATACCATTACATACATACCATTACATTACATACCATTACATTACATACCATTACATTACATACCATTACATTACATACCATTACATTACATACCATTACATTACATACCATTGCATACCATTACATACATACCATTACATTACATACAATTACATACATACCATTACATTGCATACCATTACATTACATACCATTACATACATACCAGTACATTACATACCATTGCATTACATACCATTACATTACATACCACTACATTACATACCATTACATACATACCATTACATACATACCATTACATACATACCATTACATACATACCATTACTTACATACCATTACATACATACCATTACATTACATACCATTACATTACATACCATTACATACATACCATTACATTACATACCATTACAATACATACCATTACATACCATTGCATACATACCATTACATTACATACCATTATATACATACCATTACATTACATACCATTACATTACATACCATTACATTACATACCATTGCATACCATTACATACATACCATTACATTACATACCATTACATACCATTACATTACATACCATTACATACATACCATTACATACATACCATTACATTACATACCATTACATACATACCATTGCATTACATTACATACCATTACATTACATACCATTACATAATACATTACATACATACCATTACATTACTACCTTACATACATACCAACCATACATACATACCAATTACATTACATACCATTACATACATATTACTTACATACCATTACATACATACCTTACATTACATTACATACCTTACATACATTACATACATTACATACCTTACATACATTACATACATTACATACATTACATACATTACATACATTACATACATTACATACATTACATACCATTACATACATTACATACCATTACATTTCATACCATTACATTACATACCATTACATTACATACCATTACATTACATACCATTACATTACACACCATTACATTACATACCATTACATTACATACCATTACAATACATACCATTACATACCATTGCATACATACCATTACATTACATACCATTATATACATACCATTACATTACATACCATTACATTACATACCATTACATTACATACCATTGCATACCATCACATACATACCATCACATTACATACCATTACATTACATACCATTACATACATACCATTACATTACATACCATTACATTACATACCATTACATTACATACCATTACATTACATACCATTACATTACATACCATTACATACATACCATTACATTACATACCATTACATTACATACCGTTACATTACGTACCATTACATTACATACCATTACATACATACCACTACATTACATACCATTACATTACATACCATTACATACATACCATTACATACATACCATTGCATTACATACCATTACATTACATACCATTACATTACATACCATTACATTACATACCATTGCATTACATACCATTACATTACATACCATTGCATTACATACCATTACATTACATACCATTACATTACATACCATTACATTACATACCATTACATACATACCATTACATACATACCATTACATTAAATACCATTACATTACATACCATTGCATTACATACCATTACATTACATACCATTACATACATACCATTACATTACATACCATTACATACATACCATTACATTACATACCATTACATTACATACCATTACATACATACCATTGCATTACATACCATTACATTACATACCATTACATACATACCATTACATTACATACCATTACATTACATACCATTACATTACATACCATTACATTACATACCATTACATACATACCATTACATTACATACCATTACATTTACATTACACTACATACCATACATAACATACCATTACCTACATACCATTACCTACATACCATTACATACAACATTACAGACATCCATTACATACATACCATTACATTACATACCATTACATTACATACCATTACATTACATACCATTACATTACATACCATTACATTACATACATACCATTACATTACATACCATTACATACATACCATTACATACATACTATTACATTACATACCATTACATTACATACCATTACATACATACCATTACATTACATACCATTACATTACATTACATTACATACATACATACATATTTATAATATGTATACTGTATATATATATGTGTGTGTGGTTTCAACTTTGATCCAAAGTGATGCAACTGAAATGTGGGCCAAGTTCCGGTCCTGTGGTCACCCGCTCCTCACCAAGTCTGAAAGTCATGACGGCAAAGGCTAAGCTGGGGAGGGATGCTAAATCAAAAGCAATCAATAAATCATGATAAATCGACGAAAATCGTCAAACAACGCCTATTTTCAAACCAGCACTTGAAAATCAGCCATCGCGGTGCAGCATTCAAGGACTTGCTTGCGCTCCGCTGCTCTCTGCGCAAGGAGTCGATGGATCTCTGCCTCTTGGCGAACGTCATGTTTTTCAGTATCCAAAAGTGCAGCCTTTGCTGTTTGAAATTTATCAAAAATCGTCCAATTGGATCTGCCTGCAAGAAGCGACATTCGCTTTGTGCCGCTACAGCATCAGCTTCAAATTCCATTCGCCAGGCAGCTTTGGCCTCACGTCGCTACGTCTCAAGGCCGTGCCCCACGACATTTTCGAAGCTGCGTCAATAAAAATGTCAACTTGATATGTCCCCATCACAAATTCTGGTTGTGAAATTCCTTCCAAATGTCACAATGAGCATGGCATGCCTTCCAACCCAAGTGACACCTTGGCGTCAAAGTCTGCAAAAAGTTTGGTGCGTTGAAATTCAAGAACACCAGCATCATCCTGCATTGCATGGAATACTGTGCCAACAGTCCGTATCAATCTCAATCTTCTGTGTAGAACCCACCCACATTTGAAAAAAAAAATCAAGTGTCAAATGGAATCAAATCACCAGCCTCGGCCGATGTAGTCATGTTTCCTTTTGAGCCTGCAAACACAATTTTTTCGTGTTTTGTCAGATTCCCATCGGTACCAAGCATAGGCAGTATCAAACATCACCATCATTGTGTTGTTTTCATTTGTTTTCAATTTGTGTCAGTACTGTCTTCAATTTTTTTCTATCCACTGTTGTTCAACAACCACGAAAACTGTTCAGTCAGGATTTTGTATGAAAATGGGTTAAACTGTGAAACAAAATAACCCGTTTCACAAGGCTAACACTAACACAAATCGCAAAACATATTCTAGTAGAAAATTGAATGACATAATCGGCACAGTCGTCCTTCTGCATCTCCAGTAAAACGCACAGGAACTTGCGGATATTTCAATCTGCGGCCTGCAACCCAACTCCAGCCAAGAAACAACCTTTGATTGCAAGAAAAAATACAATTTCACCCAAAATCATAAGGGTTCAAAGAGCCGATGGCCGCGTTTGCTTTGGTTCAATTCAATTTTTCAATACTCAACATCCACACCTGCTGAAGGTCCAAGGATTTGCGACACCTTGGCGAGCACAACTCATGGAACACGTAATTCTGTCAGAAAATGTCACCAAAAACAGTGGGAAAATGTCAGTGCCGAGGCACCATGACCCTTGGCTGCTCAACCCGCGAGCTGAATTCCATGCCTGAAACAACTTTGCGATGCAGGGGAACACAATTTTGAAATGGCAATTTCGATATGGGTCCGTATCACAATAATTGTGTCCGAACTGTGAAAATGTTCACCTGTGCTGGAGGAAGTTTTCAAGACTGGAGCCGTCATTGGTTCCTCCACTGCAACACGGTGTGGGATGTTGCACTTACAAAAGCATTGTGCGAGTTTGGAAACAAAAACGCAAACAAACAGGTTTTTGAACGAAATTCAATTATTTTTTGTAATCATTTGTTGCATTGAACATGCATTTGCGTTGAATATGAAACATGTTGAATGCACAAAACTATCCATAGGTATAAGCGGCACATGGTGGTCCTGGCACATCATCATGGCTATTTGGTGCGCTTGCTTTGAGCGCACCAATTCACTTCGGGAACGTTGTTGACATCTTGAACAATTTAACATATGTTTGCACTAAAAATGCGAGGTAAAACGGTAAAACTGTGATATTACATCATACCGTTGCAACCATTGTGAAAGATTGCATGCCACTCCAGGCAGACGCGAACATCGGGCGCAACAGTGGTGAGGCTTGAGCATGAAACATGTTTTGTTCACACACACTCCAATAGTTTGGGAAATGTGTTGCACCTGCTATGTGGATTAACATCCATTGGTAACTTGAAACAATACTCACAAAAAAATAAAACACACTGTGCTATGCAACCAGAACATAATTTGACAAACACATGCCACAGAAGTTCCCAATCAAGCACCACTTGCGTTTTCACCTGTGTTTTTTGGATAAAGCACACTTTTTGCAGTTCGTTTCAGGTTGACTTCTACCTGTGCTAGCTTGGGCACCTTGACCTGCAGTTCCCATGCAACCTTGTCCTGGCATCCCTTGTCCGTGCAAGACCTTGTCCTACCTGACCTTGTCCTGTCAGACCTTGTCCTCCTTGACCTTGTCCGAACTGACCTTGTCCTAACAGACCTTGTCCATGCACACCCTGACCTGGATACCCTTGACATGCAGCACAACCACTACATCCGTGACCTTGACATCCAAGAAAACCCTGATTCTGACTATAGTTCCCTGGATCCATCAAACCACCACGCATTGGTCCATATGTCCCAAAAGTATTCCATGCAGGAGGTAGCATCTGTCCAGCTCCAACTAAGCTTCCAGCTTGTCCAACTAAGCCCGGGGCCGGTGTTGTCATCGCGTTACCTACCGCTGCATTCGCTTGCATCGCGGCACCTGTTGGCCAATTACCTGCAACACCTGTGTTTCTTTCTACGCCCTGCTCACCTCCTCCTTCCATTCTGTTCATCGTTGGTGATCCTACTGGTCCTACATGCAGTGAGTTCATTCCTAGCGCACTACCTTGGCCATTAGGTCCTTGTCCCCGGTTACTTCCTGGCATCATCGCGTCTACTTACACTACGCGTGGAGCACAACCGCTCCGCTACCATGCGAAAATCCAACAGGACCTAATTACAAGCACTAGTATCGTGCGCTTGCGTCGAAATGGGTCGGCTTAACTCCGCGTCGAGCGTTTAACAAGTTAAAACCCAAAAACACGACGGCTGTCACTGCGAAAACTCAATTCCCTTTTCCACACAGGAAAACGAAGCAAGGAAGCTGTCTATCCAGCTATGTCGTGCACATGCAGCTTGCATGTTTGACTTCTCTTGTTCTGGCTGGTCTGCTCTGTTGTAAAAAAAAAAGCAGCGGCGGCATGCACAACAACTTCAGAATAAAACAGTCTCCAAAACTTCTTCTCACTCAAAGGCGGTGAATCACCATGTTGTTCCAAAAAAATTCTGTCCATTCGCATCTTCTTGTCAAATTCCAAAAACATCGAAAACGTTGGCAAAAACATTTGACAACTTCCAGAAACGAAAATGCAGTCCAGTTGAGAAAACATTCTGTTGAGATTGTTGAAAAACATCATGCACATGGAGTTGATAAACGACGTCAAACTTCACCTCAAAAACGTTCGCACCAAAAACTCATCCAATTTGCTGTCCAGATTGCATCAAGTGCAAATGAATTTCACAGAAAACGAAGTTCTTTTCCAAAAAGTTGATGTCAAAATCTCCATGCTTCTGCATTCAAATTCAGATGTCTCCACATCGTTCTACATCATGTCCAGAGTTCTGTCCAACCGCATTGTCAAAAACATCAAAGCATAGCCACCATCCCAGTTACATGCAGAAGTTTAAATAGAGAGTTAGATTTTAGATTATGGCATGTGGAAAGGCAACGGAAGTTTAAACAAAGAGTTCGATTTTAGATCATGGCATTGTGGAAGGCAAGGAGGGGGAAGTTTAAATAAAAACTTAGAATTTAGATCATGGCATTGTGGAAGGCAAGGAGGAGGGGAAGTTAAAATAAAAATTAGAATTTAGTTCATGACACCCTCTGAAGCACTTCTGAAGCCCCCACCAATCAGTGGTGCAGACCACAGGCCCCAAGGTACAGTTGGAGTGGCATAGATCACTCACTTGAGTGGCCTTCGGTTGTATAGCTGCTTTTCACTCTGCCCGGCTCGTGACACAGACGACCAAAGTGCGACAGCAAATGGGAAACTCGTCGCAACAGCCAGTTTGCTTGTAATTTGCCGCAGAGTGCTGACCGATGATTGCGTATAACATAATCTGATCTGTCAAGCAAGGGATGAATATGGAATCGGGGCTTGCGAAAAATTAAAGCCCTTCTCAAGCCCCCTTCAAGCCCCTTGAAGCCCTTCTCAAGCCGCCTTGAAGCCCCCCTTGAAGCCCTTGAAGCCCTTCTCAAGCCCCTTGAAGCCCCCTTCAAGCCCTTGAAGGCTTCATAAAGGTGAAGCCCCTTCAAGCCCCCCACTTCAATCCCTTGAGAAGGTGAAGGGTACTGTTCGTTTTAGTCTTCGGATCCTTTGGTTGTTGAAGTTCCAGTGGGAACAAAGTAAAATTCTTTTAAGCAAACCAGCTGATCCGCAATCCGCCATGTGATTCATATGAGACCGTCAGGAGTCTAGGGAAGAGGGTTAAGAGGAAAAACTTTTGTCCTGGTGTTGTATGTTGCTGGGTTGTGCTGCATCGCAATCGCCACATTGGAGCCAGTGAACGGAGACAGCTGATACCACACGTGCGCTTTCAGGTTTTATTTTTTGGGCCGGAAAGTCAATTGAAATCAAGCTTCGCATGTGCAGGCCTCCTCTGTTCCAAATCCAAATGCTTTTTGCTTGAATAAACGCAGTTGTGTTTTTGTTCCGACCGGTCGGCCTTTGCTGTTGATTTTGCGATTTTGCGGTCTCATTTTTGGTACCGCCAGACGGTCCCGTGAAACTAAGCTGTGCATGCCGTCCCAAAAATGGGACCGCCAGGCGGTCCCATTTTTGGGACCGTGTTTAGGTTTGTTTTTGTAAGTTTTTTGCATCAGGGTTGAAGAAGCGCAATGTTTTGTGTCAACAGAAACGTTGTGGCTTGTGGCGACCGGAAATGCAACTGTAGCCCGTCACATGCGAAGTCTGTCACGCAGTCTTGTGCAGTTAGGTCTGCTTCCCACTCCAACCAACATGCAAGACACGATGCACTGATCACAACAAAGGTCATCGTTTTCCTTAGCGTTTATTGGATTTTTTCATCCTGAAAGAAGCATTTGTTTCAATGTCAATTTTCTAATTGGAGAGTTTCAAACAAGCAAAATTCGTGGAACATGGTTTGGAGGTGCGCCTTCCGACCTTTTGCATCACATTGTCGTTATGAATGATCTTGCCACTGCATTAATTTGGTGAATTTGCACAATGCAATTGTCTTTTCGAGCACGAATCTTGGAAAGTATGAGCGTCATGCGATTTCATGACGAAGTTGAATCTCGTTTGGAATTTGAAAACCCGCTTCTCTCATTGTCAGCCTCAAAGCGAAATGGGCCGCAATAGGGAAAAAAGGAAGGGTCAAAGTCATTGCCCTTTACTATTGGGTGTGGACCTCTGTTTTGACGACCTGGCATTGTATTAGGCTCTAGCGGCAAGCATTATTTCTTTTGAGGTGTTGGACCTCTAGTTGTGTTCATCTTCATCTATGAGAGCTGAAGGTGGACATTGCATTGCGATTGGGGACTTTTGGTTTATATCTACAAGGATATGATCGATATGCGCGAGGTATCATCATATCCAAAGATGTGCTTTATTTCTGGTGATTCTGCATCGTATGGTTATCTGGTGATTTCATCGAAATTATTTCGCGCTGGTTCTATTGGAAACTGTGTGATGTAGAGCAGAGCTTTCTGCTCTCCATCATGTTTCGAGATGCTGGAACTTTATTTTGGCTGAACGAGATGTCTTTGGAGAACGAACATGAGATTTAAGAGAGTTTTGTGAACTAGAAGAACATTGTACAGCACGTTTTTGATTATCTACTTCGTTCTTGATTGTATTTTTCACGTTTGGATGAGAACCGGAATTATTTGAGAACTTTTGGAAGTAGATCAAACTTTTGTAGCTGGCTGAATTTGTGACTCAGCGCTGTTTGGAATTGTTAAGTCAACCTTTAGAAAAGGTTCAGATTTTGAACCAGGAATTGCGTTTCCTCACTGGACATTGGCTCCTGGGAGCTTTAGTGTCATCAAGTTCAGAACTGAACAGGACTGAGTTTCACAATCAGCAACATCGCACGAACACCTTGGGGGTTCTGCCTCTTGCGGGTGTGTCCTGCTTGTTGACTTCCTCCTTTGTGTTGCGTCCGAGCCAAAGGCCGCAGCTGGCGTTTGCACTTAGGAGTCGAGGGTCAACATCGCTGTCATCAACCGCAACCCACGTGGTGAAACAGTGGGAGATCGCATCATCCATCATCATGAAGATCAGCAGAATTCACGAGTTTGGTGCAACCCTTTGGTGAAGATCGGATGTCAACAGTTCCTGCTGGCATCAAAGCCGGCTTGAGAATGCCGCATTTTATGACAAAATGATCCTGTCAACGACCTATGAGCATGCCTTGGCAACCTTCTTCCCCGTAGCCTTTGGCTCAAGTTTTCGGTTCAAGTTACCAGTAGCCGAGCACACCTGTTGCAGAGGAGAGTACTGGTAACTGCGTAGTTAGCCCAGGGGTAAGGGACTTGTTGCGTAGTTTGTTGCTGGGGCGACTTACTGTGCTCGATTCCTCCTGTGCTGTCGGAACCCCCCCCTTTTAAGGTTAGATTGTGTTTCAGTTGGTTGCTCTCTTTTGGTTTTCACCTGGCCCTTAGATATAGAGCAACTGGTTGAGAAAGTGTGCGAACCTTAGTTTCTGTTTTTTGCTTGCTCAAATCTCTGTGATTGGCATCGAGCTTCAGATCTTAAGGTTTGGTTTTCTTTGTTGCCTGGGTGTCTGTCCAAGGACGTGACAGGCACCTTGCGCAACCTACACTCACCCCTTTTTTGACGATTTGTTTTCACACAGGGTGTCTGTCCTAAGACGTGACAGGCTCACTGTTTTCATTTTTCCTCTTGAATTTTTGCACTCACACAGTGTGTCTGTCCAAAGACGTGACAGGTCACTGTACTTTTACTACATTGCTCTACCAAGTTCCCCCTTTTTACCTGTTTTGACGCCAACACAGTGTATCTGTCCAAAGACGTGACAGGTCACTGTTCTTTCCACTGCACTGCTTTACCAAGGTCCTCTTTTGATCTGATTGCTCTCTTTTCTCTCCTTTTACCAGTTTGAGTTCACACAGTGTATCTGTCCAAAGACGTGACAGGTCACTGTCCTTCTACTCCACCGCTTTACCAAGGTCCCTCTTCTAACTTGAATTTTTAGGTTTGTTTCCTCTCGTCTCCTCTGTTTCTCTTCTGGACTTCTCTCTATTTCACACAGTGTGTCTGTCCAAAGACGTGACAGGTCGCTGTTCTCTCCACCGCTGCCTCTGATCACACAGTGTATCTGTCCAAAGACGTGACAGGTGCTCTGTTTCCTCTACCCACCCCCCCTCTGTTTTGCATTTCGAGACACCTCGTCCCCCCCTTTTTTTGAGTTGATTTGTTAAATCGGATCTCGTTACTTCCATTTCGAACCATTTCGAACCTATTGAAGTGACTCCATTCTTTACACTCTCTTATCTTGTTTCGTTTCTCTCTCCCTGCTCTACGGGTTTATCTGTCCTAAGACGCGACAGGTACTCCCCCTCCCCTATCTTATCTCGAGCTACTTGTCATACCACTCACACACCTCTCACATACAACCTTTCTCTTGGTGAGAAGACAAAGCCAGAATGGCTGAACACATCGAGGCTCAACAGGCTGCTGCGGAATATCTCGGTGCACTTGGATTGCATGCCACTCTCATGGTACATTTTCCGAGTAAGATCAAAGCACCTGAAGGCATACTTCTGACCACCTATGATCAGCTGCATTCACAGATAGCGAAGCAAGAGACTACTGCTTATGCGTTTCCCTCTTTTGGAGCGGCTCAAAGTGCTATGAAAACACTGGCAACGATGCAACAGACTGTTATACTTATCTATGAGTGTCATGCCAACACTGGCCCAGTCGAAATAGCAGCAAAAGTTTTTGACACTTGCCAGAGACACATTGCAGCCATTCGAGAAATAAAACAGCTCACTGGAACCCTCAAATATCAAAAATATCCTACTGTACTATATCTTGTCAAAATGGATAGCCTGTCAAGCAGTCCAGCCGTAATTGAATGGCAAATCCCTGACACGATAACTGATGAGCTGATAATGCCTGCCCGTATCGCCTTTGAAAATTTTGTTGGCAAAGAACTACGACAAGGGCAATATCCAGGAGTCAGCGAGACTAGTACATCACCAAATGGCTGCTATAATTCTGACAAGTCAAAAGGAAGCGTGCCGCTTACCATCAAATATGAAAAGAACTCTTGCTTACAAAGAACCAAAATCCGTGAAGCAATCGAATCGTTACAGAAAGAAATTAACATAGCACAAGACACCCAGTTTCAGATTAAAGAAGGCATTGACTGGACTCGTTTACATAAACTGCGGGAGGCTGCTACTTTCACTGTTATGTCCACTCGGCACTTAAGTGATCAAGAACGAAATGCACTTGCGCTGGAGCTCATGTCCTTTAGAATTAAGTACTTCTTCCTATCTAAAGCTCAAGTAATGCTGAAACTAGAAGGCATGGAAATCGAAGTGCTCCGCAATTTATTGCATTGTTCAACAACGTACTTGCCCTTTGGGCAACGCCAGCAATCGACACAATTTGTCCTTAGTCAAGTGACTGCCATGGGCAGCAACCGGTACCGAATTGAAGTAAGGTATGCACCAATAGGCAGTATGCCCTTTATACCACTTCAAATTGCAAAAAGTAGCATCATCCCACTCCTGGAAAATGAAGTAGCAGTCATTGACTCAGAGCTCGGTTTTGCACTCATTAATGCGTTTTCAGCATCCAAATTTGAATTTCAGACAATCGTTAATGAAGACAATGCCAATGTCACGATGCTCACTTTTTGGATCCCTCATGAAGTTAAGCAGAACTTCCCATGTTCTTTCTCAGTCAAGGACAAAAGAGGAAACAATATTGTCTGCACGATAGAGCATTGTGGAAACATACTGCCACAAACTGGTGCACCGGGTGAACCACCCAGGCACGAGACCAAAGGAGAGCATTGGCGTAGAATTGGTGAAAAGTGTAATCCAAGCTTCAAAAACAGACTCACTGTCATTGCCCCTGTCAGCACCCAGAATGCTTCTCAGAAGCGACGATTCGGACTTCTGAAGGACTCAGCAGTTGACTTGCAGACTCAACAGGTATCATATACGTATTCTGAAGAGACCTACCCGTGGATTCTCTTCCTGGAATCTATTCCTGTAATAGATACACTGGACATCTTTTTGACTCATTTTAGTCATATTGAAGCAGTGAACAGTGCAAAAGGAGAATTCTGCAAGCAAAACTTCCTTAGGTTTGAACAAGTGTCCAAATTTACCAGAATCATGATGTTTGAAATCCCGTCAGGAAGGCAATGTCAAATCAATCGAGTTGATGGCCTCGAAAGCTCATTATACCTTACTAAGGTCGATGCTTTACAAATATACCCCTTCAAAACTTGTTATCTTGTCATGCTCGTGCCTCCCCACTTTGACTTCAGTACCATGCTAACTGCTGATACTAAAGTTGAAGCCATTGCTGCATGGAAATTTAGTACATTCGACAACAACAGAACCAATTTTAAAACCACCGCGGTACTTTCGACAAGCTCCACACAGCACCAGCCGCTCATGAAGGACAAACGAACTGACCAGGGTGCCAAACTGCTTAGGACCCCGTCTGCCCCCCCCAGCAGCAAGAAAGCAATTGACCAGCTTCCGGCTTACGCAGTTTTAGGCGTCACCCCCCCACCAACTCCGCCCTCCCAGCAGGTCAATCCGTATCAAAACAGTCCCCCCCTCACTGAGGCTGTCGCTGGGGCAAGCGTCCATGACACTGCGAAGTCAAATGCAGAGCGGTCAGGCAGTCAAGGTGAACTTAATGGTGCGCAGCGTGCTGTTGTAACTCAGCGTGCTGATGAGACTTTATTTCATGTGTGCAAAAAAGAAGCTGGGTGCAGCTTCTAGTTGTCTCACGCTCTCCCGTTCCTCCTTGCCCCTACGCTGCGTCTCTCTCCACGCGAGCGTCTTCTGTGTTATGTGGGTTTCTCCCACCGAGAGTTTTTGGTTGAACACTACTGGGTGTTGATCTTGGGTTATTGAACCCTTGCTGATTTGAAACAACTTGTTTTTGAAAGCAAACTCAAGTTGCCTTCTGTGTCTCTGCAATTGCTTTTTAGAGTCGATCTAAAACTCAATTGTACATGTTCTTACTCTTGTTGAGTTTATGTTTATATGTTTATGTCTCACTCAATGAACGCATTGTCTCACGGATCACTGGTTGAACTTTATACCAAAGGTGGCTGTTGCCAGCTCAAAGCCTCCTAGGGAGGGTGCGGTGGGTTCTTACGTTTCTTCAGTGATTCGTTTTACGTTTTTCGGCTGCCATGGGGAATTCGTGTTGAGATGAGGTCTTTGCAGTTGCTGACTCTCTGTATTTGTATTTTCATGGATCCTGATCAGAGCGAAATTGGTGAGTTTGAGAGTTTGGTCAGAGCTGGAACTTTGTCTGGCCCGGTTGAGGACTCAACTGCAACCATAGGAGATGCCTTTTTGGGCAAGTCTTCAATTTATGAGGATGTTGGACAATCTCAGATCAATGCGGGTTCTGGCAGTCAGCCAAGTTTGCATTTGCATGATTCACAGTCGTTATTTCATGAACATGTACCGGAATTGAAGCATTTGGACACGTTTATGCATTCATCAGACGTTGCTGTCCCCCGTGCAGATTTCAACAGAGCGCTGTTCGAGGCTAGACTCCAAGGTGTCGGTGACGCCGAGCTCAAAATGCCATGGGAGACAGGTGTCATGCGTGAAATTTTTTCAGAGACAGATGATGACAGTTCAATGCATGCAGTTTTTCCCTTTGAATATCTTGGTATTCCAGAAGCCTCTGCAACAGTTGAGACTGCTCAGACAACTGCGGAAGTTGCAAGGAGCTCAGTTTGTGACAATCTTGACATGCCATTTTATTCCTTTGCCGTCAAAGTCAAACCTGACAGAGACATGTTTGCTGAGAGGGATGCTCTCTGGGACAGGGCTATTGGCAAGTGGCAACAGGTCTTTGAGATCCTGAGCTTCCCAGGTGCCCTTGGCGAGGCTCTGGAATTCGAATCGTTATACAGTGACCCAGATTCACAAGGAGTTGTGCTTAGGGATGCATTGGGGATCAAGTCACCCCGGACTGCAATAAAAAGGGCTCAGACAATGCTGCAATTCTTCAAATGGATGCAATCATCTTTTTCAGATTGGGACCCTTGGAACAGAGCACGATGCTTGCAGTATCTGGCAACTTCAGTTGACGGTGCTCCGCCTGCGTCCAGGGGCATGGCATTGTTGGAGGCTTTGAGATTTTCAAGGTTTGTGATGCAAATTCCAATTCCAGAGTCAATCCTGGGTGATTCACAATTGAAGGGACGGGCACAGAGATTGATGTTGTCCAAAGAGGTGTACAAGCCTGCAAGACCTCTTAGGGCCTCCGAGGTCATGGAACTTGAACGAGGCATGACTGCAGACCTGAACACCATTGACAAATACTTGCTAGGGGCAACGCTCTTTTGTTTGTATTCCAGATCTCGCTGGAGTGATGTGCAACACCTTGACCAGCTTTGGATTGACAGATCGGAATTGAATGGAGAAATTTTTGGTTTCCTGGAGTCCCGCACGGTATTCCACAAGACTGCAACAACACTGAAAAAGAAGAAGATTTTCATGCCGATTGTTTGTCCCATTTTGGGAATTACAAACATTGACTGGACATCAGAGTGGATCAGGGCGATGACAGATCTGGGTGTCGAATTGACTGCTGTGCCTTTCGGTGCGCTCTGTCGGGCACCCAATGCAGATGGTTCACTTTGCAGAAGATCGTGCACCTCTGATGAGATTGGGATTTTCTTGAATAGATTTTTGAAGTTGAGCAAGGACAATTCAGTATCTTCACACAGTATGAAACATACAACACTGGCATGGTGCAGTGCCTATGGAATGGATGAGCCTTCAAGAACCCTCTTGGGGCATCATGAGCTTCAGGGCTCCAAGAGCATGGCTGTCTACTCGAGGGACATGCTCACATGACCTCTGCAGGCGTATTGCGCGATGTTGACCAACATCAGAGGTGATCACTTCAGACCTGACGAGTCGAGGACCTCTAGGTTGTTGGACATCATGAACTTGCCTGCAGCAGATGCGGAGTGCCAACTGAAAACATCCACTGCTGCACCTTTAGCTGCAAACCTTGGTCGCACAGATGATGCCGAGTCAGAGGCGGTTCCCACTACACCGCTGGAAAGCGAGCCTGGTCGAGGACAACCTGCATCGGGTGATGACAGTGGGACGAGTGAGATAGCATCTACGAGCTCAGACTCTTCTGGCGATTCAGATGTTGGCAAAGAAGAAGGTGCTGTCGAGGACTTCATTGAAGGTCCTATCTGGCGCAATTGCAAGAGTCATGTTGTTCATCGTTGTGGCACGAGTCGGAACCAAACACAATGCGGCAGGTTCATCTCTGAACCTAATTTTGAGTTTCTTGCAGAGGGCTGCACCACTATCAGCGCAAGATGCAGTAGATGCTTCAAAGGTGAAGTCATTTCCAAAATCGATGACATGGTGAATGCACTTGATAGAGTGAAAGCCAAGCGGCTCAGGAAAGCCTGAAAGCCAAGTGGCATTAAATTCTGAGCGACCGCGCTGGGGTGAAATAATTCTTTGGTTCTTCTCTCAGTGTGTCGATCATTTTAAAACATGTTTGACTTGAAGCAGCTTGAAACAGAGAAATTGTCACTGAAAGCAGTAACGTTGTTTCTTTTTTGTCATTTTCTGGCATCAAGATGCCCCCATCTTTGTATCCCAGAGGGGATCTCATGTGAACGCTCATGAGAAGAAATTTGACAAAGGTCAGCTGAAAGCAGCATAGAGGGCATGCAGTTGAGAGCAACGTTGCATGCATTGGCTCACAGGAGCACGTCCAGCGTTTGAGCTGGCTGCCATGTTTGGAGTATAGGTCCGAGATACTTTGAGGTTTTCTTGCATTGACATTGATTTGACACACGTGCGATTGACGCCCAACTTTTTCATGGACACATAAGATGCGTTTGACAGCCACTTTTTCATCATGTGTGCTACATGGAAAAAGGTTCTTATCAGAATCCCATCCAGTTGCTTGCAATTCGATGTTGTGTTACTCCCTCACTTCAGTTTCATTCATTTACATGTCAAAAATTCCTTTCAGAAACTTTGAGACTGAATTTGACGGCCGCGCTCTTGGAGGTAGGTGTGAAGCAATGGCTCTGTCCTCTATTTTAGACTCAGAGGCTACATTCGTGCAACAGGCCCAGGAGGTTGGCCTTGGTGAACCATGGATCGATGCTTTGAGGACAAATTCACTTGCCACATTTGCTAAGCTGAGTTTCGCAATTACAAGTCCAGGCACTGTAGCGTCGGACGAACAGATCAACAGGTTTCTGAACACGTTGCGTGGTGGAGTCGCAGCAACAATTGCAGAGACATCAGCTTTCAAACGGCTTTTGTTTGAGAGTCAGACTTTGATGATGCATCGGTTTAAGTCAGTGGCAAGGGGTGACGAAGTTACACCCAAACGCATGGCGCCGCCTGAGAGGGAGGCTAGGTTGGCCAGACAGAAACAACAGCTGCGTGGATTGGACATTTCAGGTCCTACGGAGCCATCATATGGCCTCTATGACCTGTGCACCAGTATGATTGAGAAGAACGAGATCTCTTACATCAGTCCGTCAAAATGCTTGTCGCGGCAACAGGAGTTAGTAGGGAGCAAGCCGGAGAAAGAGATCCAGCTTGATGCATCGAAGACTGCTTTGGTCATCAAGGAGCAGCCGTCAGTTGCTGAGATTAACATCAGCTCCGACCTGGCTTTGTATCAGGCACTTGTGCGCAGAACGTTGGCTATGGACTTGACAGGCTTGGCAACATTTGAAGTCATGAAGCGTTGGGTAGACAGGATGTTCGAGATCTACTCACAGTCACCGGCACCAGGTTTTTCAAAGGTGAGTCAAGCACAATTGTTGCGTGCGGATCGTCAATCATTTATCAGATTGAGCGAGATGTTCACAGGTTCGTTGAAGGCGACAACAACAGCAGGGTATCCTCTTGACCCTCACATTGAGAAGCTGTATACAGATGTGTCGGTGACTTATTACATGTTGCCTATTCCCACTTCGTCTCAAAGTTCGAGCAGTTCAGACAAGACAGACAAGAAGCGGCCGGAGGCGGCTCCCAAAGCAGCTGCACCAGCCAACAAGTTCTTGAAAAGTGGCACAAAAGGCAAGGGGAAAGGAAAGAAAAGAGAGCCTGTCCCTCAAGCTCTCAAAGGTATGCATTCGAGGACTCCGCAAGGAGACGCAATATGCTTTGGATACAATTTGGGCACATGCAAGCACGGGTCATCTTGTCAGCGAAAGCATGTTTGTGCAGTTCCAGGATGTTACAAGAATCATCCTCAAACAGAACATCAGTGACCCGTTGGCCCTGATCGCGGTATACCAGTTTCATCTCCTGCATTGAAACGGAAGCTCCAAACTATGGACAATGAACATGCCGTCAAAACCGGCGATGTGAAACCGCAGCTTGGGGCCAATGGACATTTTTGCATGGAGCTTTTTTGCGGTTCAGGTAACCTGACATACGCTATGAAACACTTTTTTCCTGACAGTTTTGGTGTGGATCATAAGGTTGGAAAGCAACGAGTGAAGGTAATCTGCTTGGATTTAACAAGAGAAGATCATCAGGAGCTGATCTATCAGTGGGCAACATCTGGCACTTGTCTATGGGTGCACTTTGGAATCCCTTGTGGTACGGCCTCAAGGGCTCGCTTCAAGAGGCTGAGTAAGAAGATTCATGGACCTCCTCCTCTCCGCAGTTCACGCTGGCCAGACGGCCTCCCCAATGTTTCAGGAACCAACTTGTTGCGGTTGAGGGCTGCAAATAGATTATATGCATTTATGTCGAAGCTTATTGTGAAACTGGATGCAGCAGGTATTACTTGGACTGTCGAAAACCCCTGGTCGAGCCTTCTTTGGGAAACTTCATACTGGCAAACAATTGACGAAAAGCTGAGACCATTTTATTGTGAGCTGCATAACTGTATGTTTGGTGGACAACGACTAAAAAAGACCTGCGTCGCATCAAACCGCAAGTCAGTTATGGGCCTCAACATTTTATGCAGTGGCGATCATGATCACGCACCTTGGTCTATTCAGGATGGTATCTTTGACACAGCGCGCGAGGCTGAATACACACCAGCCCTTGCCAAAGCATTGGCAACAGTGATCTTGGAATCCATTGCAGGAGAATACAAGCTGACCAATGTGGTCCAACATGCAAAGAAACTCAAAGTTTCCCATTTCCAGGCTATTGCTGCGGGTCGTCAGCCTACAAAATCACTGGTCATGCAAACAGTTCCTGAATTTTCACATGTCATTATTCTTTTACATGTCCCTGCAGAATTTTCTTTTGACATTTCTGATAATGTTCTCAGACGGTGTACATCCTTGCGCTGTGACAACCACCAGTTCTTGGTGCCTTGCAACAGTAGACTCCTACGAAAGACTTTAAAAAAGGGGGGTGAAAGCCGTCTTTTCAAATTCGTTGTGGAAGAAACGCCATCAATAGAGTCTTTGTCAGACATCCCATTGGAGCAAGCGGCCAGCAGACTGCAATATAAGCTACCTTCTTGCAACAATGGTAATGGGAAGTGTGAGACCTTTTTTCTTGACCTACAGACAGCATGTACCGGTCAGGATTGCCATGACTGGGTTTTTGGAGTTCGTTGGTCTGCAGAAGATTTTCTGCAACAGGCGCTGACAGTTGGACATCCTTTCAAAAATTTTTCGGGACTGCCAGAGGAAGTCCGGCGTGCCTGCGAGTATGTTGCAGGGGCCAGCCATGAGCAGGTGGTGAACATGCGCTGTCGAAAGCTTGGTGAGTGGATGAGACTTATCAGAGAATTTAGTAGCAATGAGGTTGAATTGAAATCAAAGATGCCTCCGTGCAGGAGGAGGATATTGGAATCCAAGAGATTGGAGTTTATGAGACATGTCATCAAGACGGAGGGGTATGAGGATGCTTCCCTCGCTGATGACATCGAGAAGGGTTTTGATCTGGTTGGTGATGCTCCCAAGTCTTTTGTGCTCCCATCCAAGGTGGTGCCGGCCTCTATCTCGAAACATGACCTTGGAAGGCATGCTGAGCGTGCCAATGTGGCCTTGAGGTACATGACGCGCAGTTGTGGCGACTCGTCGTTGGACGCACAACTTTGGGAGCGAACAATGCATGAAGTGGATAAGGGCTGGTTGGTTGGCCCTTTGTGTTGGGAAGAGTTGCCTAGCAGTTCATCGGTTTCCAGGAGATTTCCTCTTCCTCAATCGGGGAAAGTGAGGCCTATAGACGATTTGTCACAGAGCCAAATCAATGCGACAGTCAGTACCTATGAACAGGCCACAGTGGATGGGCCTGATGTTATCTGCAGTTTGGCAGTCTACTTGATGAAGTGTTTATCTACAAACGGCAATTCTACTAAGCTGGTGGGGAGATCCCTCGACCTTGCGTCAGCCTATCGTCAACTTGCTATTTCGGATGAATCACTTTCTCATTCCTACCTCTCGGTATTTGACCCTGTTGAGTCAAAGGCGGCCTTGTTTCAGCAGATTGCACTTCCATTTGGATCACGGACTGCAGTAAATGCTTTCATACGTTGTGCGCGTTTCTTGCAATGGGTGGCAGCTAAGTGCTTGTCGCTTCCACTTTCATGTTATTTTGACGATTTTGTTGCCTTCTCCACTACAAGCTTGGGACAGAACACTCAGGCGACGCTGTGCTTGATGCTGGACATCTTTGGATGGCGGTTTGATAAAGAAGGGCCTAAAAGCGACGACTTCTCCGAGTTGGTTTCTGCTTTGGGTGTGCAATTCAACCTGTCTGACACCCCGGCGGGAATTCTCCATGTGTGCAACACGGAAAAACGGATTAAGGACATAATACAGCTCTTGGATGAAACCTTGGAGACAGGCATTTTGCCCAAAAAGGATGCACTAAGTTTGAGGGGTCGACTTGCTTTTTGTGATGCCTTCGTCTTCGGACGGCTGGGAAAGGTATCGCTTCAGGACATTACCAAGCATGCCTATGCAAAACCTTTTGTTGCTGAACTGAGTGATAGACTTGTTGGAGCTCTGAAACTTCTGAAGGATCGCTTCCTTACTGGAGGACCGAGATCTTTGAGTTGCAAAATGTTGGACACATATTTTCTTTTTACAGATGCTAGCTTCAACATGTCCACTGGAGCGGGTTTTGGAGCAGTGCTTGTTTCTAATGCTGGTGAGATTGTGTCATGGTTTGGCCTGATGGTTGACACCAGGTCTCTTGCGTTGTTTCTGGATGGAGGGAGACAAAACATTATTGGCGAACTCGAGACGTTGACAGTGGCCATGTCGCTTCTGTTATGGGGCGATATTGTCTCCTCCTCACAACTGATGATATACATTGACAATGAAGGTGCAAAGTTTTCCCTCATACGAGGGTACTCAGACTCTCTTGCGATTACCTCCATTTGTGCCCTTACTGCGACAGCTCTTGATAAATTCTTCATACTACCATGGTTCAGTAGAGTTCCATCCAGTTCAAACCTTGCGGATTTCCCTTCCAGAGATGTTCCACACCGATTCCTCAGAAATTCCTCTCGTGTTCCGAAAGCGGAAGTCACGAAAATTTTCGAGGAGAGCCTTGAATTTGTCGGTCAAGCCGGATAGCCAGCCACCGAAACATGGGTGGGGTCCGTGGCGAATGAAGGGCTATGGACATCCCCATCTGTGATAGGAAAAAGGAATCGTGTGCGAGTGATTCGATTTGTCGATCGAGTGTTTTTATTTTGTTGCGAGAATTTTTTCTTTTTGAGAACGGCATCTGCATTGTGGATTTATTTATGGGCGTTGCGAATTTAAAGAAGTTTCGGCGTGAGAGATTTTTTTTTTAAATTTGGGTGGTACTACCCTCGAGATGTTTGGCAAGGTCAGTTTTTGTGATTTGCGTGAGTCAACGGTTTTTGCACTTCAGAAATAAGTTGTAACTCAGCGTGCTGATGAGACTTTATTTCATGTGTGCAAAAAAGAAGCTGGGTGCAGCTTCTAGTTGTCTCACGCTCTCCCGTTCCTCCTTGCCCCTACGCTGCGTCTCTCTCCACGCGAGCGTCTTCTGTGTTATGTGGGTTTCTCCCACCGAGAGTTTTTGGTTGAACACTACTGGGTGTTGATCTTGGGTTATTGAACCCTTGCTGATTTGAAACAACTTGTTTTTGAAAGCAAACTCAAGTTGCCTTCTGTGTCTCTGCAATTGCTTTTTAGAGTCGATCTAAAACTCAATTGTACATGTTCTTACTCTTGTTGAGTTTATGTTTATATGTTTATGTCTCACTCAATGAACGCATTGTCTCACGGATCACTGGTTGAACTTTATACCAAAGGTGGCTGTTGCCAGCTCAAAGCCTCCTAGGGAGGGTGCGGTGGGTTCGTACGTTTCTTCAGTGATTCGTTTTACGTTTTTCGGCCCCCCACCCCCCCTTCTATTTACACGATAGCGTGTTTTCTCTCGCAGAACGCTGCATACTTTTCTCCCAGTGATCCTCATTTTTGCGCCCCGAATGAAGGGCTATGGACATCCCCATCTGTGATAGGAAAAAGGAATCGTGTGCGAGTGATTCGATTTGTCGATCGAGTGTTTTTATTTTGTTGCGAGAATTTTTCTTTTTGAGAACGGCATCTGCATTGTGGATTTATTTATGGGCGTTGCGAATTTAAAGAAGTTTCGGCGTGAGAGATTTTTTTTTTTAATTTGGGTGGTACTACCCTCGAGATGTTTGGCAAGGTCAGTTTTTGTGATTTGCGTGAGTCAACGGTTTTTGCACTTCAGAAATAAGGTAACGTTCTAGAAGGGCAATTAACCCATGGGGATGCACGCACTGACCCCCCTACTATCAGCCCAACCATCCCATGGACCAACCTACCTGCTAGTCAACCAACTGACACCGGTGAGCAACAGATTACTGAAATGGTTGTTGATCAAGACCATCACGGAAATAATATACGCAGAAGCGAGGAGGAAGATAAGGAGATGCTACCTCCCCAACCGGCACTTCTCTCCACCCCCCTCAAGAAACCCCCTACACGTGAAGGAGAAGCTCTTAGCAGTCAGAAAACTAGCATCCAAGAGCCCAAACTTACTTGTGGTGAAGTGAAAGGTGGGCTTGCAAGCAAAGGCAGACTGTCTAATGAACCTTCTGACCCTGTTGTCACTCCGTCCTCCCCACCTGGTGTCTCCCCTTCCTCACCAAATGACAATGCGAAACCTGAGTGCAGTGACCCCATTGTACCTACACTTCCAAGTCAATGTCAGCCTCCAGATCTTGCCTCTAAGGCCCCTATTAGAAATGATCCTTCGCCAGAAAAACAGCCATTGTTACCTGATGACTCTATTGTCGTAGAAATCGGTGAAGATCCCCCTGGCATTGCAACCCCCACAAGGACCAAGTCTTCCCAGACCTCCTCCTTACATCAAGGAGAAGCGCTTCCCCCTATCCAGGCTGCCCTTAAACGAAGTTCTGTCCGCCCGGCCAACGACAAAACGCGTGTGTGCATTGATATCACTGGGGAAGATGACCATACTAAGCAAAATGACCCCGCCCAGACATCCTTTGAACGTGAAACTCAAAGTCAGTCCCAACCAGCTCAGTTTGCCTCTCTCTCTCCTTTTGCTGAATCCAGCCGCAAATGGTTCCCGACCCTTGATGCTCCCGTTATTGCGGCCTTAGCTAATAAAGCCCAAGACATTGCGATTAACTGTGGTCACATGTCTAGCATGAATACTGCATTGTACTTCCTATCAAGAGGGCCGTGGATCCCAACACATGTTAGTATCCATGTGCGACAGGCAGCCCTTGCAGCAGTAGGGGTAGGGTGGAGTTGGGTCCATCAAGTACCCACGGTTTTTCCCTTTACATGTTTTGATGCCTGCCTGTCCCTTGCGACACTCAGCACCATTCCCCCTAACGGCACTGCACAAAACGATGCAGTATATGAACTCTACTCAATCATATGCGCAAACCTTAGTCAGAGTACTCGTAATTTTCTTTTCTCAAGATTTGTATTACAATGTCAGGTGTGCTTACAGTCTAGCGCAATACCAATTGACACCTTCACTGCCACAGTCAAGCCTAATTCAGGTATAGATGAACTTTGCGACTTGTTAGTTCCAATCTGGAATACTAATGAATTGACAGAGTGTCAAGCTTGTTCATGTCTAGACACTGCCAATGCCAAGTGGAAATGCGGCAAATTTGGCCCCTTGATTATCGTTCGAATCAAAGTACCTCCAGGATGCTCCCTTCCGAAGCTCGAGGAAGAACGACTCCCGCTTGGGCACAAATTCATGTTCCAAGAAAGAGAGTACGAAATCCAGTGTCTCATAGCCACCACTAGGCTTGACTTTGACAGCCAGCTCATAGTCCTGCATACTAGTCAGCCTGGAATGATAAGTATGTACGACCATAACAATGGTATACGAGTTGTGGACTGTAAGCATGTCAGCGGGAAGCTCCTCATCAGTGGGCTTGTCATACTGCCAGTTAAGTCACCCAAAGCAATCCTAATGACAAAGCAACTTTCTGAAGCAGCAGGAGGAGGTGAAGTTGCGCAGTATCGCAAAAGACAGTTAAAGGTTGTCAAAGGCTTTCTCAAAACGCCTCGGAAGCAGAAAAGAACGCGAACCTCGCAGCTCTCTCCCCCTTCATGCAAGAACAATGCGAAAACCAAGTCGAGCAAGAAGAGGGCGAAGGTGACCAGACATGGACCCCCTAAGGATAGTAAGAATGAGAATGTAGTTGAAGAGATTGACCCTGAAGGATTACCTAGGATTATCGCACATGCAACGCTGGCCAACGTTGGTGTTATCTCGATGTTTGATGGAGTCGGATCGGTCTATCACATCATTAAGAAAAAACTAGGTAAACCCCCTACTATCTTCATCGCAGCAGAAATTGACCCTGTCTTACGCCGGCTTGTTGCTGCCGAAATAGGACTGCGTGAAGACCAACAGTGGGCATATACGATTGAAGGGGTTGCTACCATCTACGTTAAAGATGTATGGGATCTAGTTGCCCGTGACTCTCTGATCCTTCGTCAAGCCAAGGCAATGTATCCTACAATCAAGTGGATTGTTGTTGCAGGATCTCCCTGTCAAGATCTTACTTATGCAGGTTACCTAAATGGATTGCTTGGGCTGACAGGTCAGCGAAGTATGCTCTTTTTTGTGGTTTACCTTGTAATTCTGCATCTTCAGAAGCTCTTTGGACCAGAATCGGTCCGATATTTGACAGAGAATGCTGGAAGCATGCAAATTGTACAAACTGACCGCAAACCTAAAGGCATGCAGCGCCTTGAGCAGTCTGAACACTTCCAAATGTTTCTATATTGTCTTGGACTTCCTAGTAAACAACCAACCAATCGGTGGGTATGGGACACTGGTCCCTATTATGGCATTCAGCGAAAAAGGGTATTTCTACGGAGTCACATGGACACAGAGAAACTGGCCAGTGTTCCGCTCACTTTTATCGATGAATGGGGCCCTTTAGTGACCTTGAACGGTGAAAACTTACCATTGGCCCCATTACTCCGAACAAGAGGGCTGTCAAACAATGGAATCCTGAAGCTTTCCTGGACAGGCTACCAGCCCAGTGCACTCCTATGGGATTATTCCTTTTTTGGTGGGAGGAAATCTTTCATGTTGTTAGCCCAAATGGCTGAGGGAGTTAGGGTCCCAAACCTGCCATGGGCAAGCTTCATCCCTGCTCACTTTCTCCCCATATGGAAAAGTTTCCTTATTACTATTCAAACAGACAGAGCGACCACATCCAAAAAAGATGAACTCATTGAACAACTAGTGCCTATCTTTCATAACCCAAATATTGTGCTGCCAATGAGAATTCTGACGGTCCAAGAAGTACGCAAACTAGCAGGACTTGAGAATATCTTAACGACAGAAAGACATGGGCCCTCTCTTCTCACGGATAAAGTGATTCGAGACTTTTGTGGAAATAGCTTTCACCCATCTCTCATCAGTGCGGCTCTCGGTACTGATAATCAGCTGCAACAGTGGGTTGAGGGAAGCAATGATGCGCAGCCGTACCACAAAGACCTACCGAGTATTCAAGAAGTATATTCCAAATACCAAGACTTGCTGAAACTGGTTCTGGAACAAGCAGCCGCTCGAGGAGTTCAACTCAAAGATGACAAAGTTGACTTTGAAGCGAAATGGAGGCACTATACTCTTAATGACAGTGTCGAATCAGCTTGCCCTCCAATAGTGCACCAGCCGACAGTTTTCGCCTTTTTACAAGGATCCAAACCTCCGAAGTATCAAGGAACCCACAGTGAGGATAAACCCCCCTTTGGGGATAAAGAGCTGAGCAATATTATGACCCAAACTCGGATTGATTGGGTGCTAGAGTCCTCAAACACATATGAAAATGTTACCCTATCAGCGCACATGCTTTACTTGGCTGTTAGAAATGGTCTTGGATTTCATGCTGAAGCTCAAGAGATCAAAGCAAAGCATATTGAACTGTTGAGAGAATATACGGGTGCTGAACAACTTACTGCTATCAAACAACTATTTGTTGTTTTCCAGATTGCAACGCTTAGTGTAAAGCACCAATTTCCCTACGGTTTTATCATTTGGGCACCAAAAATTATGCAACCTCCCCTTATCTATGTTGGGGTACAGCGACCTTGCCTGCTATTCCTGTTGCTTTCTCATGAGCCTGATCAACCGTTTCGCTTTGGAACGGTCGCATTCGACTACCGACAAAGTAAAGACTTTCTCATTCATGCCAACATGCCAAAGATATTTGCTGATGTGGTGCAAGTTTCTTATCATACATTTGCGACCTACCCGATACTTGCTCGAATTGATAATGGACAGCACTATATACATCTTAGTGAATTTGCGGCTTTACAGTGCCCTTTTTGTGCCTTGTGTTACTTGCACACACTTGGTGCCCCGCAGTGCTTTATGCACAACGCCTCGCCCGCTAGCACTGTCATCCATTTACTCGGTGGTCTGGATGGCACAGGCGGCTTAAGTATTATAGGTGTATTAGCACGAGATGTTAGTGGTGCCACTCCACAATGGATCGCTGTACACGTTGTTGACAATCATCAAGTTCAAGATCTTACAAGATCTAAGTCCTTTGTCGCGTACAAAGTTGCCACCCCTGTTGTATGGTCACCAATGTGGTATACGCAGTCATCGTCCATGCGGCGAATGCCTAGGCAACTTGGGACTCAGCTCATACAATCGCATACACTGGACCCATCAGGAGAATATCTTATCTTTGCAGGCACGGAGGAGTGGAGCAGGCTGCTCTTCGCATTGGGAGAAGCCCCAACGGAGGGACTAAACTGATTCTTGTAACTGCAATGATGATGATTCTGCGGAACTTGCCTGCTCCTCTGCTCCGTACACTGCTCAAGATGCTTACGCGATGTGTCAAAACGACTTATCTATTCGAAACAGGGACTCAGTGCCCGCCATATCTATCCAAGATACGTGACCTATCAATATTGCCCCATATACTCCATGTCCGAACACCATGGTGGAAGTTAACCCTGCAACATGTTGCCACACTTTTCCATCAGGGTGTTGATGATTTTTATCAGCAACTTATGTGTGATTCACGAACATTACCTTCTCTTGCAGTAGAAGAAATAGGACGAAGCATTCTCGAATATCGAAAAGCTATCAGACAAGATCTTCCATTCAGGCTTAAACGATTACACGTGTGGAATGTATCAGGGTGGACACTCACAACTAGAGCAGGGGATGCCAAAATGCGACTCATTAAACGACTGCTACGAACAGGCCCGGTTTTACTACAAGAAACCAGATGGCATGCTGAAACCCATCAGGTCTTGCACCATAATATACCAGGTATTCAAGTTGCACACACCCAAGGATTGTTAACAGAAAGAGGTGGAGTGTCGGGTGGTTCAGCAGCCCTAATTCCACCTGGGTGGAAACTTGACCGAACAGAAGTTGTCATACCAGGTCGCATTGTCCTTGCCGTAATCCAAGACAGATATTCTACCATCGGACTCTTGTCAGTGTATCTACATCCACAAACCAAGGTCGTTGAGTTGAAAGAATTAATCACCTGGGTCAAGACCAGTAGAGTCGACTTTCCCCTTTATATGGGGGGAGATTTTAACCAAGTGGATGCTAGCTGCCCGGACCTTTGGAATGAATTATTAGTCCACGCGCAAGTTCTCGACACGCATCCGCAACTTCACACCTTTGAAAGCCCTACTGGAAGTTCAGCACTCGACAGAGTATTATGTCCTACTGATTATATAGCTGCAGCCCAAATAGATGTTATGGTAGCAGCCAATAGGCGACATCACCTAAGTGGACATTACCAGCTCACCGCGACCTTTGTAGTTCGACCAAGGGTCAAAAGTGACATGAAAGACCCAGTCCATCAAACCATCCCAACTAACGTGTTTTGCCCTGGAAAGAACGAGGCTGACCCCTATATGGTTCCTAACGATCTACAAGAGCTGATAAGAAGGATCCAAAGACTACCCCAAACAGATGAAGTTGAGTTTGTGTCCACCCTTTGGTCGTGGTGGAGACAACAACCCATTCCATCGGATCACCCTCGAATTCCTGAGCATGAACTTCTGCGGAAATTCCTTAAAATTCGAGCTGAGGTGTTACACGTACCTGCAAAGCATTTCCATGCACTCCAGGCTGCCACTTACCATATATTTACTTCCAACGGGGTTAGTGAGCTATATCCAGGAAAAATAACAATCCGAAGTGATCTGTTAAAACAGATTTTTGATTTTCTAGACCAGATCACGATGACTCGGCAATATCCCGCCCTTGAGCAGGTAAATCAACAAGCCAGAGGTATCGGCAATAACATTACGTTCTGGAACCGTTTGCGATCTATTTGCCCCAAGGGCGTCATTTATAATGGGCCGATCCTCAATCAGCAGGGAGAACAGTGCACCACCTCCCAGATGTTGGACGAAGCCATGCTTGACACGCGGAACTTTTGGTTTGTAAAGCCTCAAGACTCTCTTCAAGAATGGGAACCCATTTTACGGGAGTACCAGACTGCTTCGTCGTGGCCGAGTATTGAGCTTCCCCAGAAACAGGACTTTCTCCATACACTCCTTGGCACTAAAGATTCAGCCCCTGGCCCTGATGGAATCCCCTACTCTGCATGGAGGCTTTCCCCTGAAGATAGCTACCCAGTCCTAGATCAGCTGATGATGAAAATGTTAGCAGGCCTACGAGCTGCACCTGTACAAGTAGGGGTTTGGATACCCAAGGCAAAAGTAGGTCCGACTGCTGACTATTTCAGGCCCTTAGGAATGCCCAATACTTGTGATAGGCTTGTTGATGGCACCATTGCTGCTGTAGTCATGAAAGCAACTTGTGCATATATGCATCCCTCGCAGGTCGTCATGAATTGCTTTAAAGAACCGCAGCATGCTGTCCATGCCATACAAGCCTTACTGGATAGCAATACTCCCGTGGCTGCACTACTAGTTGACCTATCAAAGGCCTTTGAGCGGGTTAATCCCTATTGGATCTTACATATCCTGCGAATGCGTAACGCGCCGACATGGGTCTGTAATTATGCCAAATACATCTTATTTGGAAGGCTCATCCGCCATAAAGTTCAAGGCAGACTTCTGCCGCCTAGGGCGGTGCATGTGGGAGTTGACATGGGAAGGTCTTTCTCAGTGTTCCTATTCTGCTTGGCAATGGACCCGATATATCACTATATGAATCGTATCCCCCGGGTCCTTAGTGTTCAGGGATACATTGACGACAACACGATTGCAGGACCAGGACATGACATTACCTGGGTTAGTAGAGTCCACAAATGCTATCAATGTTGCTGGTCGGCAGGTTTTCAAATTGACCAGCATGCCTGTTGGCAAGCTATCAGCACTGACTGTCCCCCCTTTTCAGTCCAATCCCTGCCTGGGCGGATCGAAAGTGAAGTTATTCTCCGGCAAAAGAAATACCCCACCGCACGAGCAGCGATCTTATCGGCTATCCTTTCCCAAAAGACACTCCTACTTGCACGAGCTGACAAGTGTATACAGTCACCGACAGAATTTTGGAAATGAAAAAAGGTTCGCGCGCCGCAGTTAGCGGAAAAGGTTGGGGACCGAAACCAAGACAAAAGATTAGCGACATTACGGACTTTCAAAAAAAAAGAATTTTGGAAATAGCAATTTTCAGATCCTGATCCTCTAAAAAAGAAAAAACAAGTGAGACAAATGTCTACAAAAGCCTTTAATCCACGATGCAAAATTAATTTTGGAAATCTTACTTATCGGATCCTGGTCCTCCAAACTACCTGCTTTACAGCGTATTTGCATGATTTTGGGACTAAATCCAGATTCAGTTTTGGGACCCTTATCCTCCAAACCACCTGGTTTACAGCAAATTTGCATGATTTTGGGACTAAATCCAGATTCAGTTTTGGGATCCTGATCCTCCAAACATCTCTAAACCACCTTGTTTACAGTTTATTTGCATGATCTTGGGTCTAAATCTAGATTCAGTTTTCGGATCTTGATCCTTCAAAAAAAAAAGGATGAAACAAATGTATACAAATGTCTACAAAAGCCTCTAATCCACGATGCGAAATTAATTTTGGAAATCTTACTTTTCGGATCCTGGTCCTCCAAACTACCTGGTTTACAGGAAATTTGCGTGATTTTGGGACTAAATCCAGATTATGTGAAATTATTCCTCCACATGTCTATTTTGATCTCCCACTGATGCTACTGTAGCCATAATCATGCACTGTAGCCATGGCCAAAAGAATTATGGAAACATGTCAATAGAAAAGTTGTCACCCCTTTCAGGAAACAAATAATTATGGAAATGGTCATATGCCAAGAAACACCCTCACATGGAAAAAAAATATATGGAAATTTAACTGCAGCACGTCACGCCCCTTCCAAAAAGGTTCGGTATACAAGGTATTACCGATTTTTGAGGTGTGCATTTTTATCAGTAAAACAGAATTATGGAAAAATACGGCCCCGGCGCGCCGCAGTTGTTTGCTTGCCCATGTCGAACCTTTTTTCCATTTCCAAAATTCTGTCGGTGACCATAGGGTTGACCCCTCGAGAAGCTTGCGGTATCCTTAATGGAACAGACTACACACCCATATGCTCATTGCTGGCACTAGAGTGTAACTGTAGATGTAAAACAGCTCTAGTAATCAACAGCCCGCTTCCAAGCTGGGTGCTTCGTCAGTTAGATCAGTCAGGTTTCGGGGCACACTGCATCCAAGGTGTTGCGACCTCTCTCGGACTATTATTGCTAGGGCGCGCCCAATTGTCGGATCGTGACTTATGGACAGTAACTACACACCCTACTACCCTTAAACAAATCAATCCTAAGGCTGCCGAAAAGTTTATACATCGGCTCAGGCTGTTTCGGCAACCAGTCCTCTCAGTTGTCTCTAAGAGCATTGCTTTCAATACGTTTGCACAAAGTGTGGTACTATACACTACATCCTATTTTGGTGCTGCCACGGAAGATCTTCAAATGCTACGCGCTGCAGCAACGGAACTCTTACTAGGACGAAGTTGGATTAGACATGACCTCCTTGCATTCGTATTTCGACTGTGTAAAATTGCACCACTACTTGACCCGGGCGTAAGTATCCTTGTTTCTGCATTAGGGCTATTTCTGCGAAAAGGAGGAAAGGTTCATGAACTTTACATTGAAACTCCACCGGCAGTGAACAGACAAACACACGAAGTTAGGATACTATGGCAAGCGTGGGCACGTGTCGTTGGGGAAGGTGTCCTAACAAGAGCAGTATCAGGAAGTGGTACAATCAAACAACGAATAAACGCAGTCAAAAAATGTGTGCTCCATCACATGATGCAGCTAGCATCTCATTATATTCGTAATAAGGTACTAACAGCTGGATGGACGGGAGGAATCAGCTGGGCATGGCTCAGCCATGCGTGCGAGGCCAACAAGCGATGGATTCCTAGTATTACTAGGTTCACCTTGTTACGCTGGGCAGTCAATGAGGATGATGATGAGTGGTTAGCACGACGTGGCCAAAGTCGGCAAAAAAAATGTGCTCTCTGTGCAAACTTTGGCCGTGCATACCCACTCGGCGGCTATCAAATTGCAATTTGTGAAACATGTATAGTAACCAAACAGCTGACGGCCTTCACGACAGACTCCCTTGTCAGACTGCTTGAGGCATCACGCAGAGTACTCCCTACACAAGAAGAACTACCGGCAAGTGAAGACTGGGAAAAATGCATTGCATGTTCAAAGGGAGACAATACTGTAGGACATTGGATTCGGTGGTGTGTAGTACCTATCAGCGCGTTAAGAAGCCTGACAGGAGATAATTCAATACTGTCGCTGGCCGAAGGGTCAAGAAAAAGCGCTAAGCACTTAGCAATAGCATCGCGAGTAGTTCATCAATTCAGGTTGCTACTACGGGAATCAGGTGCAATGAGACATCAAATCTCTGCTCCCCTTACCCCCATGGATACCTGGATACATAACCTCGTGCAAAGAGTACAAACAGAACTACCCCTGGACCTTCGTATGCAGCATATAAGGACACAGTTAGTTTCCGCCCACTGTTCTGTTGATGACTCGCTACTCTCGTGCTGTGACAAACCCCCACTTCACATTTCGTGTGCCCTTGCCCCTGCTCGAGTATGCATTACTCGTGAAGCAGTGGAAGCCAATCAAACAGTTGCGGTTGTCCCCTTAGGCTCTGAACCACTGCAATTAATTCAGCAAACTATCCAGGTCGGAACACGAGTTTCCCCAAATGTCTCGCTTTCCACTTTCCAGTGTGAGTGTGGTGACTATCATTGCCGTCTTACGGCATTACAGCCTGTAGGCACCGATGAAGTACTTAGTAGCTGTCTCAATTCGGACCAAACTACACTACTAGTACAATTTGACGGGTCCTGTCATGCTGATAAGGGAACAGGTGGGGCGGGCGCTGCTCTCTTAGAACTCCAGCGAGAAGGACTAACGCTGCTTAAGTGGAGAGCTATTGCACTACCTAGCTGCCCAGACAATATCTTTGCTGAGGCGGTGTCAGCTAATCTCGCAACAGACCTTTTGTGTGAAGAAATGGTACACAGAAGCTACGCAGTTGACCAGGCCTACTTACAAGGGGATATCCTCCCCATCGTAAAGCACTTAGCCTTTGCAGGACGCTTTCGTCGGATCGACCTACAGCCTATTATACAGCAAATTCGCCGGAAACAATCGAGGTTTTTTGACCATGGAAAATGGGTATACCGCCCAAGAGAAGCCAATATACTCGCAGACTATCTTGCTGGAGTAGCGAGCCGAGCGGCACAGGCCTTCCCAGCTCATACAAGCGAGCCTACCGAAATCGCGGTTGAAGCGCCCTATCAGTTGGCCATGCGATCTGGAGCTATTGTACTGGAAGAGAGGCCGTTAGGTGTTACGATCTTATTACTTACCGAAGTCCCGACTGTAAGCATAGAATTGGTAAATAAATTTATGATGCAAACTGCAAACCAGCAATACCGCAAAGAGGTGGAGGCCTATTTAGCGGGCACTGCCAATCTCACGAAACCCCGAGTAGTAGAGTATACAGCTTCTGCAACAGACTGTCTGGGCCGACTGTATGGCAGAGGTCCCTGTGCTCAAAGACTGCCACGAAAGGTAAGATTACTCCTATTTGGAAATACGCACCAGGAAGTTGACATGGTCGGCGCTTTCTACGAAATCATGCGACGACTCCTTCGCAGCAGTCACCTCCCACACATAGTAGATCTGAGAGCGATACTCATTGATCTGCTAGGGTTAGTGCCGCTGAATCAGCGGTTTGCTGTGGTCAAGCGACATCCGCTAATTGTAATGAATGCAGGGGCAAGTGAAGCGTGTGCTAAAATTGAAAGGGAACACCATATCACATGTCCTCCAGCATTATATCACCTCAGCCTTCAAATTGAATCAGCAACACAAGCTCTTGTTAACCACCACCTGCCCGTAAGGAGGCCACAATATGCTGCTCATGTCAGAGGTGCTGCTTTTCGAACTCTTGAATGGTATGAAGAACACATTATGATCTCTTACTACAAGGAACTAACAAGAAGGTGTCACGTAACATCAGCAATCTGGCTTCATGATGGACTCTGGCTCCCAAAAGAAATCTCTCCACATTTACTTTATGAAGCTGAACGGGCAATGCTCCATCAATTACAGCTAGATTTATGCGATCCCCCCCTTTTCAGTTTACGTGAACTCGCCGCAGATGCTCAGGCTCTTATACAGACTCTCGAGGATGTCAACGTGGCCACAAATCCCTCCCCCCTCCCCCGTACCGAAAGGAAAAGAAACACCGAAAGTGAGCTATTCGGGACGAGACCCATCCGATGGAACACACAAGCACCAACATCGGGCTACGATACCTTTACGGAACGCATGGCCAAACGGCGTAGAGCAACCTAAATACCCATTCCTTGTACCTCAGCCAACGAACACATACTAGGGTAGTCGGTTTTTTCGGTTTTGCCAGGCTTATCGAGCCCCTCAGTCCAATGAGTTTGATAAGTGCGGTAGAACCTGCTATTGGCTCTCATCCTTTTATTTGTTTTGATCATCTTTCTCTGCTTAACTGCTATGAGGCAAGGCATAATTGTGCAGCTCATGAGCCGTTTATTGCTCACAGATAGTTAATTTTGTACTCCATATCTCTGCCAATGGGCACGGAGAGCGAGAGACCTAGACAAAAACCATTGCCATGCTCAGCGAACCTGCTATCCCATCAAGTCACTCAGTTGCGAAAAGGCTTGGCCAAGGCAACTGACAATGCAAACCTAGCCGGTACGGGCACTGAAAATGCTATCAATCAACTGAAATTGGCATTAAGGGCGCTCGATCAAGCTCTAGTACTCCTGGCAAACGAAGAAGGGAATCACGTAGTCTCAACACGAGAACCGAGTGAAGAACAGGCTGACCGGAAATCTTTGACTGCCATTGATCGAGCCAAAATCTTTCAGCGATGGGAGGCAAGTCGGTGGCAAGAAAAGCACGGCAAGCAACAGAGTCAGATTTCTGTGAAGCGGAAGTTGGATGAATGAGCAGACTTATCGCTGCGCAATGTGTTTGTGCCACAAACGAGTTATCAGCGCAGAGGACAAAATGACTGGACAACTGAGGGGTTGTCTTGCCAGTTGAGCACTACTCCTCTCTCCCTCTTTCGCTTCGACACTAGGTAGCGAGATTCTAACGGCACTCTACATATTGACCTCCCTCCTGTTGCTTCTCTCTATCTGGTTTAATTCGATTGTGCCTGTCTTATTCAAGTCTGCGCTCCCCTGTTCCATGAGCCACACTCCAACTAAGTACCTGATCGGTAGTACCGAATGTCGAGGATTCTATGCATATCCCACCTTTTGGCTCCTCAGTAGCGGTATTATGCAGTAACTGACCAAGATTGTGAATTTATCAGTTACCTCATGAATTATTGCTACTCTCTCCCATAATTGTCCTTGGGTGTAATTTCCTCCATAACCACGCAATGGACCTGTCAGAAGTATGTATCACTTTCCCTTTCTAAGACTACACAGGGTACTTCTGTCCAAAGACGTGACAGGGGTCCCTCACATAAACAGTCAATGGACTCCTGTGGTCCCGGAATTCAACCGTCTTACATTCCTCTCCCACATGAATTGTGCTAGTCTGTTGAATTCAAAGAGATCACACAATTTCAGTTACCGGATTGCCTAGCATGGCGTGTGCTACATCGGATACATCGAGCTGTGATGAACGACTTCTACATATTAAACGCGTCATTAATAAGTACACAGCTTGCTGTACTTTATTGGACAACTTGCAGTCCGCCCACTACCATTTGCTCAAGGCGAAGCAACAGGCCAGGGAAGTATTCTGGGTTGACATACCAATGCCAGAAAAGCTTGATGAGAACATTCAAGCGCAAGTCACTTTACTTCACATGATCGCTGACTACAAAGCCCACATCGTACGTGAAATGGAATACGCTCAAAACGAGCTGTTAGTCCCAGTGGTGTATCCCGATGGCATTGAGATCAGTTCAGATGTAGGCGAAGAACTACATGATGTGAGAGAGAACTGCTTCCCGCGCTCACCTTAGCAATGGTTTTACCACTGACTGAGAAGTGCCAGTGCTATAAAAGAAGCAAGATGATGATGTGCCTCCAAACTCCCTGTTCCCACCTTTCCTGAGCTCTGAGCGACTGGCCAGTCCCAATGTAGCTACGCCGCGTGTAGCGCAATTTTGTCCAGCTATTGAGAAAATAAGAACACGAGTGTTTTCAGCTTGAGTGACATGTTACATTAAAGCTGTACCATTCCGGCAGCCACTGGAATTTTAATACAGGGTAACGAATTTCATAACACCTTGCCAGTACACGTAGTTTATCGGCTCAGACATAGTTCAGACAAAACAGCTGACCTAATGATGTGCTACCTTCAATGTTGCTAACTTTGTTGCCTGACACTACCATACATAGTATAGGTTTCCCTCAGCTGCCAAGCCACGGTGCTTTTCCGACCAAAGACGTGTCGGGACTGCACCTGGCAAACGCTCCACCCTCGTAGCCATGTCGACCGCGCTCATGACATTTCTGAGGAACTACCATTGGAAAGGTTATAACGTCGAAACCATTCAGAGCACTCCAAATATGCTGACAAATCTACATCGCGGCAAGTATCCTATCCATAGGCTATGTCACAATGTCAACATAGAGTGTAGGGCATTTAACTTGATGGAAGTATGCACATGGCTCAATGGTGAAAAATGGAACATCCTATGGGCTGAAGATGAAACATGGCTTCCGGAGGAGACGACAGTAGCGATGGGGGCTACACTGCCCCATGGATTCCATAAGGTCATTCCTCGAGAGTGTGACGAGGTTTACCTGCAGGCCTGGTTGAATATCGCAGGATACGGTGGTTTCTATCCCTTCGCGGCAGAGGTGCGACACAACGGATATGCATGCTGGGCCAACTCCAGACGCTTTGCAATAGTTGCAAAGAATGCCCAACAATGTGCTATTATTGCAGAAATTATGCATGCTTATAATATATTAGGTAATCGCATTGAAACACTGCAGCCAACCCTAGAAGGAATTGCACTGAGTGAGCAATCACGAATCAACAGTGCTGTCCATGAAGATGATCGACCGTGCTTTGATTTCCGGCTCTCGCAAGAGTGCCAAGCTGCGATAGCAGGCCAGTTTCCTAATCATGCAGATGAAGCGGATAGGATCTTCCAACTCAGTGAAGGTATACAAGTGCTGCAAATGCAACATAATGACCTTGTCCAAGAAGCTAACCGAGCACTTTACCGACTACAGCAAAATTGGTATGCCCTCAGTGAAGCTTATGCAACCATCTTTACCGACCTGTGAGGCCCAACGATTTAGCAGAAGTCAGGTGAAGTTGATTGCCAGCAAATCAAAAGAGGCGCTCACGGGTCATCTTTCCTGTGGTTATTCTCGCTTATCACGCAAATAACCTTTAAGGGAACTGCACCACATGCTCACCTGGTAGGGGCACTTTCATCCTTTGTGACATTGTTGGTGGTGACTGCAGTGTGAACATGTGCGTGTGTTTGCTCACAGGTTCTTCATCCCTTCTAAGCTGGCATGTCTAACAAGCAATATCCCCTACACACCTATTAGCTGGTTATATGACAGTCCGGTGTATTTGCATTTAATGAATGTTCACGAAGGGCTCAGGATGACCCCCAACCCGCATTTAACTTGTCCATCCTTGTTCAGTGGTATTAACTCGTGCACAATTGGTTACTTGCTTGATGTCCTAGGCCCTTCTCTAAGTCAAAGGTGTGAAGATTAGATGGGCGTTTACTTCAGTGATAACGGGACAGGAACATAACTAATCTCCTCCATCATACTGGCTGAGATACCCTAGCGAGACAGTCGTCTTAGAGGCATGACCGACATGATCCAATACTCAACATATCATACATAAAGCAACCATGTCGGTCACGTTGCCTTTCCGACCAAAGACGTGTCGGGATTGCAACTGACTGACAACAACATCAGCTAACTGCCATCTCATTCTTCACTCACGATAAATGCAAGACAGCAATATTTGTGTATAGTGGGCCTCCACTCTCTCTACCCGCACTGCCATGGATTATGTGCGACTCCGCGGAGAAGAACACCACTTCCCTATGCCAGTTAAGATGATCTTATATAGCTTGGAAGCAGCGCAAGACCTTATGGTGGCTGTACGAGACCTCAGGCGCACAGTACGGCTAGTGCAGAGTGGATGTGTCACCTTTTTTCCAGAAGAAGCACATGGACTGCAGTTGATATATAACACTTTAGAAGCTGACCTCCAGCAAGTTGAAGTGGATGGACAGCGCATCACACAGCATCTCTTGACAGCACTAGCAGCATCGTACGAGGACATAGTCCGAGTGGCAGGTTTTAGTCGCCCGTCTACACGAGGTGTGTGGGTCAACCACCTTTACTTAGTCCCAGCTGCTGATGGAGGCATGACCGATCAGGCGGGACTTGCCCCAGTGCCAATGGATGCCCGACCATTTCGGTTAATCATTCAGACAATACATATCACTGCGACCCTGGGCGGATTCTTGGACCGCAGAACCATGCGGCAAGCAGCTGATACAGTAGTGGAAGTTGCTTTCCTACTATTACGGTCAGGGGTGCCACCGAACCTCCGCATCTGGACCACCGCAGCCGTTGGAACTAATTCAACGATGCAAAGACTCCAACCTAACACGCTCCTAGCGGAAGTGGCCAGAATGATGGCTCCCGACATAAGATTTAGGCTTCTCGTGCAGGACCCGCCCACTGCGGCCATTCGCAGTCCCGACAGAGAGTTGAGTGCGCCGGAGGTCGTCCTCCTATAACAAAACAGTGAAATGGCTGTGGATTTTAGAGTTGCCGCATAACAGATCGGTGCAGCAACATGGTTTATGTGCCACTCATTACCTACGCGTGCCATCATTTGCTCAAGAGTTGATACCTCACAACACACATCCAACAATACCACTCAGTAGTTATCGGTTGAGATCACTAGATGTTTCCAAGCAATTACGCTAGACACGGAGACCTAGTCAGACAGCGCATACGGAATTGCCATGGTGACGAAATGAAGCACTTAGACGTTGTGGATGGAGTTATCGGAGCAACCTCGCTCGAAGCAAGACCTCCATCTGCAGTGATAGGAGACAACATCGAACTGCTAATTTTGCACCTACGAATGCCTGATGCGGAGACTTGGATTGCACACACTGCTACACACGCAGTAATCCGAATCGAAGAGCAACAAATTCAAGACTATCTCCTCATATCCAATGGACTCATGCATAGGACCCCTTGCGTTTTTTCGATCAAGGAAGAGACGGTAGATCGCCTTGATGATGGGCTCCTTGAACAGCTGTCCCGTGAAGGAATAGGCCTCACGGATTCATCTACAATGTACATTGCCACAGCTTATGTACAACACAGTTACACTGAACTTACTCACTGTTTAACTTTTTTTGATGAATCAACTGGCGCGAAGCAAGGACTATGCTTATCATCCTTAGGTGTGATATTGCCAATTCAAAAATTCTGGCAAAAAGAGAGTCGTGTTTCCGCCAAGGCAGCGTGCATGCTCAGCATGTGCATTCATGAGTACACGTGACTTTGGTACATGTCGACAGGTAGAGATACGGCATCATTCTTAGTATACCCTATCGCATACCTGTGGCTCAAACCATCGTCCCATGTACAGGGCTCCCACTCCTCTGACCAAAGACGTGTCAGGGGAGTACCCTCTCTCTATTCTGCCTTCCCTCTCTTTTGCCGTCGTCTTCTTCCCCTCTCTTTGGCTGCCCCCTATTGCTACCTCTGCTGCTGTCCGTAACTGTTGGCCCCTCGTGTTTACTTTCTGGTCCGTCCCTCTCACTCGTCTGTGATTGTTTCCTCTCCTCTCTCTTCCTGCACACCGTTCCTGCTTCTGCCATACCCTTGTAAACCCTGGTGGGCAGTCATGGCGCAGTGGATCGGTGATAAGGTCACGCTAAAAGCAGGCCCACTGACTGGGCCTGACCAAGCGGGCCCAGCTGGTGGCAGTAATGATACTGAGGCTCACAGTGAACACCAGCGACTTGAGTACAAAGAGTCCTACATTGCGGAATACGACGGCATCCAGGTCTATCGGCAGCAAGGCTGCTATGAGCACGCCAAGCAGCTCCATGCATGGTCCTTCTACGAATATAGAATGTACATCAATGGCGAATGTTGGAACATTATTCTCAATGATGACATGAAGAGCCCAGTGGACTGGGCCTATCCAGGGTCCAGTTCCGCCAAGCTGTCACATGACTTTTGTCATATAGATACCGAAGCCAGTGATGACGTCTACACCAATTTTTGTTTTGTGGAAATGGGAGGCCGGCAGATCTGGCCCTTCTATGCCACAGAGTCCTTTCAGGAGGATTTATGGATTTGGGTCAGTCCCAGAAGATTTGCTGTCATCACGAACCATCGACACAATGAGAAATTGAATCATTTCTATGTTGACCGGATGCATGAACACAATATCCTGGCGAATCGCACGCCCTGCTGGCCCTTCACAGAAATGACCAATAGCTCAGGCAAGGTGATGGACAAAATTATTGCCCTGAACAGAGAATCCCGCTGTAGTTCAGCAGCTCACGAAACTTTCAAGACTGGCTTTGAACACAAAAGTGCCATAAAGTCTATGCCGCGAAGAGAGGAGAACTTGCATGGCAAGAGGAAGTACACAGACCCCACGGGACAGACAAGTACCCAACAGCTCGACCCGACTGGGAATTACAGTGAACGCGACTTGCAGAAACTCAATGCGACCTTTGCTGGTCGATCGGAGCCGCAATCACCCTCCATGCCAAATCATACAACAAGCAAAGTCACAATGTGGCGGCATGGTGAGGTACCGCCGCTAGGACCTGCAACAGAGGGCCGGGCCCGGGCCGCTAAACAGCTGGCGTATGCACGCACTCTATTAACCTTCGTAATGGAGGCAGCCACCCAAATGGAAGAAGTCGTGGGCAACTTGGTGCAGATCGAGCATGAACAAGCCACGGCTAAAGAGGAAGAGTTGGTTCAAGCTGCTTCAGCTGCTCCGACAGAATCGTGCACAGATCCAGCTACAGAGGGAAGTCAAACCTGAGTGACATTAGACCTTTGACATCTGCATGCTGTCTACAGTCCGAAGGAACTGCAGCGAAGACTGTGGCTCTTTCCTCGCGCTGAGGATGCAGGACATAAAAAGATGGTAAGTGCACTAGTTGCTATATCTGCTACCAGATTTCTGGCAGTCGAGTAGAGGAGTCTTCTTGCATGTGACCCCTTGCCACGCTGCTCGATAGAAGGCCCGCAGAATTTTCAGCTCAAATAAAAGCATCGGACTCCTGATCCTCACCGAGACTTTCCTGATACAAGTCTTGTCACATACCAACTAGATCGATCTTTAGACCTATGGGATCCTAGATATGCTATACAGCACATGCCGTTTTCTTCTGACTGGCTACTATGTTTTCGTTGTATCAACTTGCAAGCCCTTGCGAACTGTTCTCGTGTGATCTGCTAAGCAATATCGGCTCAAATTTAGATGGTCTGATATGTTACTAGTCCTTTTACAGTTCCTTATACACCCCTCTGCATCCTGCCTAGGCATCTATGAATTTCGTGGTTGCAAATATAAGTGCGAGGCCTCTCTGGCTAAAGACTGTCAGGGTTGCCTCCGATTACTTATTTCCAGGGGTAAGTATGCGACTCCGTGTCTGCCATGGAATCCGTGGTGAAACAACCCTGACGATGGACGTCGTGGAACGGACAACCCTCGGATGGGATATTATTAAACAGACGGCTAAGGTGCTCAGGTTGGACTCACCTTTCCAAGTGGTCCTATATGCAGCCAGCTCGTCAGCAATCCAATTGCCTTTGAGGGCCGTTCAGTTCGACACAGATACAAATGAGGCAACATTCTGCTATATAGTGCAGTCGTTACAAGTCCCGTCAGCACAGCAATACCGAGACCTTCTCACTGCCATTTGTCACAAGGATGTGATTGATGTAAGCTATCTTCTTGGTAAGGGCGTAGGCCTTATGGACATGACAACGGAGGAAGGGCATATTAGTACATTAGTAGCTTCAGCTATCCTTCGAGACCACTCTGCTGATCCGTACGCTTACCAGCCTACCGCTGGCCACTGTTTCCCTCGACATGGAGCCACACTAACTTACCTACTGCTACAAGCCCATGCTGACCCCAATATCATTCCGCCCAAAACAAAACCTACCACCATGTTGGAGTTAGCAGTTGAGTTGGGCAGCTCACAGCACGTACAAATTTTGCTTGAAGCTGGTGCCTCGGTGATGCCCGTGAAAGGAGCGCTCCCACCCCTTTTTCTTGCTGTCCTCCATCGACACAGGACTAATGTCCAGCTGCTCCTAGACGCACAAGCGGACCCGTGGCAGGAGATTACGATTGCCTCGGTGCTTTGCCACTCCCTGGAATGGTATGGTTACCCTGCCCGTAAAGAAGTTTTCAACGCTGTACAAGCTGCTGCTTTGCAGAGCACTGAAGACACAGTCATTGACATTTTACAGCGTGCCAGTAGCCCCTCCGACGTGGTGAGAAGTGAGCAACTTTCTCAGGTGCGAATCAAATTCACTGCTCTGACAGATAGGGCCACCGCTATCATGAAACAAATAGTGTGGAAATATCAACACATAATCGAAAAACAGTCTCGACAGACAAATTTCACCACATTTAGATGGCGCAGAATACTCGATGGCCTGTCTTTACCAGTACAACTACGCCCTGAGCTGCAGACACCCCCTGAGCTCAACCAGGAAGAAACATTCCTACACCAAGTTGACTAATTGCGTGCTCCAGATGACCATTTTCCCAGTAGGATGCGGGCATCAGGCAAAAAGGAACTCTGGCCTGCTTGTTATCTTAAGACACACGAAAGAACGTACGCATAAAATTTTTTGTTTCATTTGAACCATGATGTTTGCAATGCACTAGTACTGTGTGCTCTGTCACAAAGAGATACTGCTCCCTGCGATCCCATCGGCTCAAGAGACAGTCGTAGCCAGTCTTGCCCTTAGCTCAGTTCCAGGAAAGGGACATACAGCTCCTCCTAACCACGTTAAGGGATTGAAATAGCCAACTTCCCGGATATTGGGCGAAGGGTATTGCTACAGCTTCTTCTCCATTCAACAAAGTACATATTGATCTTTCGTGCATAGGGACCACATTCCACGATAGTATCCATCATTGCTCATTTCACTTCATCCTGCTTCTCCCTCCCTTCCATTTGACGTCTGGTTTCTCTGGCCAAAGACGTGCCAGGGTTACCAGCGCCTCCCTTCACCTCCTCTCCCGTTCTTCTCTTTTCTCTCTCTCGTGCCTGGATTCTCTGACTAAAGACTGTCAGGGCTTCCAGCTTCTTCTTCCTGCTTCCTCCCCCTGATTCACCTCTTTCGCTCACTACGTGTGCGCTGCCTAGTTTAGCCATTGCTCCTAAGTCTCAGTGTCCTGGGTATTTGATTTGATCCTTCAAGTTTGCGCTCTGGGTGCTTGAACTGCCTGGCCAAAGACGTGTCAGGTTTTTCAACACTTGCCCCCCCCTCTCCCCCCCTTTTTTTGTTTGTCTTGTTTGGTTGTGTGTTGTGCTGTTGGCCCTTTCTTGTTGTTGCCTGCTTTGTTTGTCTTTCTCTTTGTTTCTCCCTGTCGGTTTTTCTGTTGTTTTTTCCAATTGGTGTGCTTGAGTCTTCTGACCAAGGACGTGTCAGGATTCTCAACACCTCCCTCCCTCCCCCGTTCTTCTATTCTACAGCCAAATCAGTTGCCCAGGAATTCACAGTGTGATGTCTCTGCTTTCCAGAGAACAGGTTACGAAGTCTTGGTATGAAAAGAACCCAAATATCAGCTTCTTTGACTTGCTCTACGCAATTGAACAGCACAAGAGCATTTCGACTGAATACGGGCTGAATGTATCGATTGAGCAGCACTGGCGATTTGGAGACCCCCATAGGAAGACAGCTGCACCGGATCGGCATGACTATGAAATTGCCACGGTCGACGGGAGCGAAACCTTACCTGGACCTGATTGGCACAAGTTGTACCGATGGTTGGTTAGTCAGAGCTCAGCGTTTCTGCCCTACCACACGGTATATCTGGTGACGGACAATCGGGATCTGCAATCAGACAAGGTCAAGTCTGTGCCTGGACTCAGCCATTGGCCAATGGTCGCTGCTTGGTGGAAAGAACGGCTACGATATGTCGGTCCATATGGCGAACTCACCACAGTTGTCTTTGTCCACATTTCGGCTGACACTGGTCTTCACAAGGTACACCCGACATGGGCTGGGACGTACATCCTTGATGCTTGTGTATTCCTCTTTCCGACCATCAACTTTGCACTGATTGACAGCGATTGTGTGCCTGTGACCCTCTTTGAGATACGAGAACTTTGGCTAGCGAGCACTGATCCAACCCTCCCAGCTACGCCAAGCAAAGTTGCAAAAAGCAAACTGCCAAGTCCCATTGCATCATCGCACAAACGTGCGCGCTCTGTGGACACGGGCAGGGATATGCAGCAACCTGGCCCACCATCGAAGCTGTCCAGATCGCATAGTGCTGACCATATTGCTGTCCGAACAGCTGACCCGCTACGAGCTCCGCCACTTACCTATGGTGCCGATCTGGCAGATGAAGTTGACTATGGTGGGTCACCAGACCCGAGTCCCCGCATGTCTCGTCGGGCGTCGTCCAGCAGCGATGACTCTTCACCGCCTGGGTCAACTAAACCTACCCGGAAAGACAAAACAGCCGAGGATGAAACTACCGCTGAGTGTAGGCCCAAAGGAGTCATCTTAGTGAGTGAGGCATTCACTGAAATTAACGCGGGCCTGGTCATTGTATTAGCTTCAGGTCATAAGAGCCCTGTGCCCATCACTGTATTGGAGGACTCGGATACTGATCCTGATGAACTAGCCCACGTTATTACCAGTGCCTATCATAGACATGTCGAAGCCTACCTTGCTACTACATATCCACCTGCGGACGTTGAGCAAGCAGTCGCTAGTGGATTACTTGGCTCTCCTCTGCTTGGCACGTCCACCCGGGTTACTGCAGATTGGTGCCATGCGTGGAGTGTGTTGGGCCAGTGGTCTGGATTAGTCACTTTTCCGGTCCCAGCCTCTGGAGTCTGGCCGCGCCACGGTCATCTACGGAGAATCCTTGATGGCTACCAAGGTAGACAACCCAACTTCCACAAATGGGCTCGGCCTGCCTATGAGCAAGGAGCCCTTCCGACCCTTAGCCTGCTGCCGGGTGAAGTCAGCGTACGAGTACTACCGGGAGACAAGATGTACCAAGCCATGACAATTGAGCCACACTACATGCGGCCTGTTATCCTGCATGGGTTTGGCACTACTGCCAAGAAAAGAATGCCCAGCAGTCTCGCTGAGCTGGCCCAATTTGGCTGGTTGCCGCTGGCTGCGGCTTTATTTGGGACACAAGAATGGAAGCCCCAATGGTTGCATCCCAATTTCCTTCCAGTGGTTGGTCTGCGACTGCATGCCAAAGTGCCTCCTGTTCCTCTCTCCCAAGCTCAACTCACATTGCTGTGTGGACTGTGGCACCGGAAGGAACAATCTGAACCTTCATGTACATCGCTGCAGCAGGCAGCTCCCCTCACGTTTGGTCTTCCGTTACCCTTCAGAGAGATGGCTAAGTGGGAAGTCACCGTCAACGAGCAGGCCATAGATATTGGGGAAGTGTCCAAACAACACTACAGTGGGGGCCAACCCGCAGATGCGCTGCCCGTAGCCCTCACAGGCTCTGCAGAGTGGGCCTCCTGGGTCTTTTCCCTCGCTGAAGTCTGGCAAGATGACGCCCCGATGCAAGACCGACCCCTTGAAGTGCATTGCAGTGGACTAGGGGGTGGCCTACTTAGTGGCGAGCATGAATATGATATTTTTCTGCAAAATCTTGCGCAAACCAAGGTGTATGGCCCATCGCTTGCGATGACAGATGACTGGGAAGAACATATCACCCAGTTGGGCATCACCAAAACTGTGCATGAATATGTGATCTATCAGCCACTCTCCACAGTAGAAGGATGGACAGCCTGGCGAGATTTTCTCCCTGGACAGTTCGCTGATCAACAACTGCTGCTCACGCGAGCGATTCGCCTGATTGAGGCTGCGAATATCCGGCCAGCCCATGCCAGGCCCACCACACCCGACCTGGACAACAGCAATTATGCAAATCTTTCGTTGCTACCATCCGCAAGGCAAACATCTATTTCTGAAGTCATGCTTTCCACAGTTAGTCACCACAGCGGCTACAAGCGGTTTCAGGGATGTCAACGTGCACGGTTTCTCGGCAGGGTCCTATACGGGCCTTGCTGTCCATGAGATCCTGAGTGCGTTCGCTGTGTTCCCTGGTCTCACCAAAGTTGCTGCGATTGCGACGCCACCAGAGATGATGAGACTTGCCACGGGCGAACGCACAGTCACACTGGTGCACTGCCTGGAGGACCGGCTTTGTGTGTGGAAACCTGACTCTCTGACAGAATTCAACTATCAGATTGTCCTGATAGAAGGGCACCCCACATGGAGTGGACGTGCTAAACCCTCCTATGGCCACTTGCTCTTCATTGATCTTGACGAAGGGGTTCATGAAGTCCAAAGACTACAAATCACTACCCCTCAAGTCATTCCACATGGGGTACGTTGCGAGGGTTTGCTGCGTGTACTTTCATGGGTTAGCTTTGACCTTCCGGAACACCTCAAGACAACTCTAAGTTCTCTGTTAGTAGCAGCTGGTGAAGGGAACACTGAACTGCACACAGTGCCCATTGACGGACGGGATATCCGGGATGGCCAGCCTGAAACGGAAGCTGAACTGCAAGCAGCCCTGATTGCGATGATTCCCACACCGGGAGGGTCCCATGATGAGGGAGGATTGCTAGTTCGCAACTTACTGGCGGAATTCCTGCGAGGCTTTTCCCTACGCACCCTCATCTTCCTCCTGGACATGGTGCTTCCGCAATTAGACGCCTATCATGCGGGACGGCAGCTCCAACATCTACAGCCTTGGGTCAGTGTAGAACTTGCTCAGCAGAAGAAGCGAGGACAGACTGGAACACGGTTACAGGTTACCTATCAATATGAGGCGTATGCCGGATTTCATGTCATCCACCTACATACTGATGGTGCCCCCCTCCTGCTATTTAGTGCACCTTCCGATGTTCCAGCGCTGTCGCCGCGTGCTCTCTGTGAAGCTGGGAACCTAGGCAACTTGGAAGCGAACGTGATGGCAGGCAGAGCCCTACTGGGCATATTCCAGTTGCCAGACAATCAGCAGCGTTGTGTCATAGCATTGGTGCATGAGAAGGTGATGTCGAGCGGAACTAGCAAAAACCCTGTTCAAAGAGCGCTCAAGCGCATTGCCCCAAAGCTGCTGGAGCTTGTTATTGTCTCTCTGCCTATTGCTCGGACCTTTTGTGGGCGACTTTTGGACCAGCATCTTAGAACAATGAGTTATTTTGATCCTGCACAGGATTGGCTGAAACCCATTGAAGACCACCCGTCCATGGCCGTTGTTTGGGAAGAGTTGGCCTTTCTGGGAGACACACGCAGCCGCCATGAACTCTTAGTGTTTGCACAAGCTAACCAGTCGCGCTTACCATTGGCAATGGGCATCGTGCAGCCGCATATACCTGTTCGCCGTATGGCTAGCGAGCGCAAAACGCAACTGACTGATGCGTTAGTCAGAATTCTGAGCCGATTTTTGACACCAGCCGCGATCTTGATGGATGGGGCCCATGACAGTTACTATCGTGAACATCTCCTTCCTCTAGCAGCACACGGTGATGGACATGTCCTGACAGTCTCAATTGCACTCTTGTTAGCCATTATGACTGGAAGATCTGACTTATGTATTGCAGGGGTTTTTGGTGCTGGCAAAACGCGGTCCCTTGCGGTCCTGCTCATTGCCCTAAGCTGCGAACTGAATGACTTTGTTGCAATCGTCTACACTAAAGAGAATGTAGCTGCCAAAGCACTAGCGGATCAAGTGAGTGATCTTGCGCCCCCCACAATCAAGAACTTCGGCAGGCTAATTGGACGCATGGAGGAGGGCAAAGGAGAGGCGTACGCCTCCAAAATTGACGTCCGATGTAGTGACCGTGTTTTTGACTCCCGGAGGGATAAAAACATTATTTCCAATTTTTGAAAACTCTTTGTGCAACAAAGAGTTAGCTGTAAAAAACACAATATCTTATTCGCACCAAAACAAAATGGACATTTATTTTATGTCCAAAAAATTTTTAAAACAGTTCCAAACCATTTGGAAAGGTTCTCATCGGAATATTTGTTTATGGCAATATTCTGGCTTAAGGGTGAGGTGGGTGGGAACTCCCAATTTGTTTCCTCTTAGAGGTTGCAATTTGCTTGGGGGTCATGGCTTCGGTAGATTATGGAGCATTGACACCGGTCGAAGGCTCTGTCGGAGATCATTTTGGTGACAAGGATGTTGATGGTGGTTCAGAAGTTTTTCTGCATCGTTTGATCTTACTGACCTTTGGTCGATGGTAAGAAGTCTACAACTGAACGCACAGATGTTGCAAAGGTTGTTTTTCAACATGTGGTTGGAGCTGCCTGGGATTCTTCGTCATCAGAACATGTTGAGCCTATTTGGAACACTGGTTTCTTGAAGTGCTTTTTTAGGGATGACAGTTTGGGTCATGCTGTGGCGCCACAATTCAAGCGGCCCATGCCCACGAGTGACTTTTCTGGTGGTGAGCCTGGAGATACAGATGAACGTCAGAAGATTGGCGTGCCACAGGTATTATCTGGACCATACTTTCAAACTCGTGTCAAAGGTACAGATGTTATTTCCTGGCAGGAGAAATGTGTGGCTCTTCTTCTGAAGTCATTGAGACATTGGTTAGTTTTAACTACGACTTGGAGATGTGACATTGAGATTGTTATTTGCTTACAGGGATGCGATGCAAGCAATTCACTGCTCATCATGCTTGGAGATGTTTTCAGAGGCAAAGCTACAAGCACGCTCGACAAACGTACAAACAGCATGAAACTCTTGTGCAACATGTTGAATAAGGTTGGTTGAATTTCCCTTGCAGTGAGACCTTGCTTCGTGGAATCCTTTGTGAACTGCGTCGACGAGGTGCACCACCTTCGAGGAGCAAAGGCATTTTAGAAACCATTGCGTTTGTCATTTACACCATGTGTACTATGGAATGTGAACTTCTGTGTAAGGGACGTCGTTGCTGGGAAACCACCACAAGTGATGAGCCTGTTCAAAGAAAACACGCTAGTCCACTCAAGGTTCAGAAGTTGGAAAAACTTCGCCACATACTGGAGCATGATACGGACGAGTGGGACAAGTTGTTTTGCGGCACAGTCTTGTTCATGGTGTATGTTAGAGTGCGTAGGAGCGATGTACAACATGCCACTCAGATCCTTTTTGATCGTGCTGAAGGTGACATACACTTTGCGGAAGTGTTGACAGGGCATCACAAGATCATGAGGGCTTTGCAACACAGGCACCCGTTTCTGCCTCTCATTGCTCCTGCTACAGGTGTCACAGAACAGAATTGGGCGACGTTGTGGGGGTCAGTTAGGGATGAAATGGGCATCAGCATGGACCGTGGACATGTTCCGCTAACAGCGCTGCGGGACTCTGGCGAACCAGAGAAAAGGGCCCTGGACTTTCAAGAAGCTGGCAAGTGGCTCAGGGCCCTTCTCGACTTGAAACTGGATGCCATTGACACTCGAAAGGCCTCCAGCTGTTCAATGAAATGCACGATGTTATCACACTTAGCAAAGCGTGGAGTTAAGATGTCAGACATTCTTATGTTGGGGTACCATACCTCTCCTTTCACCATGTGCTTGACTCGCAGCCGGAATGGAATGGTGGAAAGCGGCGACGGTGAACAGGACCTCAATGCCTGGGACTTAATTCCAATTTCACAACAGTGCAGCCTACCACCTGCCACTCCAGTTGAATCAGAAATGAAGACAATGATGCATGCTTGGAAACGTCCAGCGGTGAGCAGTCTAATGATGGCAGCTCTGAGCCAGCATTTGAGAAAAGGGAAGCAGGACGTCTTCGCCCACAGTTGTTCCAGAGGGATGTACACTTTGGCAGCACACGGAGTCAAAGACTTTGCACATGACAGACTCTAAGACTCCTCATGTCTTCGAGTGTGGAAGTCGTCCAGGTGTTTGCATACCAGCCAAGGCGTCAATCCTAGGTGGGACACTGGGATTTGCTGGAAACGTTTCAAGAACAAATAGGCAGCCTTGCATGTCAGTTGCAATGTAAAGCATTTTGATTTGCAGTTGAAACAAATGTGCTTTCACAATTTTTCCTTCAAGCGTTTGGGAGATAACCGAAAGTGTTCTCTCGTTGTGCACTGAGCAGCTCACTTGGCGCGTGATCTTATCTTTTTAGCAGTGCCTGGGCCTCAAGGTTTCTTTGCACTGACGCTTCAGACATGTGCAGTCGCCAAGTGATGCATGTTTTGGGCATTGAGCTAGCGTGCAACGTAGCCTGAGCCGAGTGCATGTCCAAAAAACAATGCTGCTTTTGAGTGTGCATTGTCGCTTGAATCCATCTTGATCATTCAGCATCGCGTCGAATTTTTGTCAAAGCGATTTCAGTGTATTTTTCAGAAATTGACATTCTGGAGACAGGCTCATAGAGCTGCTAGCATTGCTGGCGGCTAGAGTGATCTCAGAATGCAGGAAAAAACAACACTTTTGCTGTGCAAGGGTCTTCAATAACACATGTTTCAGTTGAGCAATTTCACAAAGTTCAATTGGTTTTGTAGACCGGTCACATGGCGTTGGTGGATAGTGAAGCTGCATTTGAACAGCGCCTCAATGAAGTGATACCAGATGGGCCTACAAGAAGATCTATCATCAATGCAGGGATCACCTCTTTCAGCTCATTAGCCTTCTCGTCAGGGACGCCGCAAAGTCCGCCGAATGATGAAGCCTTCCGTACCTTTGCAGACACAGTCCTGCCAGCAGGGTACAATATGGCAGTTTACAGTGCCTTCAGGCGCTTACACTTCGAAGCAGCCACCTTAGTCGTGGCGCAGCTGAAACAAAAGGTTGCTGGAGATGGTGATGAAGGGAAGCAGAAGCTTCCAACTGTGGAGAAGCAGTCACGACTGGCTGAACAGAAGCGCAGGCTGACGGGTATTGACATTGAGGGAGAGCTGCAACCCTCTTATGCCCTGGTCGATGCAGTCAATGGAATGATTGAAACAAGCAGTGTCTTGTGGATAGCTCCTAGCAAATCGACCTCTCGTGACCAGGAGATACAACATGGAGCAAAAAACCTTCCATCAGTTGTCCAACTAGAACAACACACGCTCAAACTGTCATCGCCTGCTGCTAACTTCGAGGCGGACTGTTCCTCGACGGTACAACTTCAATGGTGTTTGCAGAGGCGTGCATTAGCACTTGATCAAGTGCGACTTAGCAGTTGGGAGTGTCAAAGCAAATGGATCAACCAACTGCTGACCATACTCAATACTCCTCCTCCCCCTGGACATGCACGCATCACCCTTGAACAGCTCATCAAGGCCGACAAGCAGTTATGGACTGAGCTTGCTAGGAAATTTACAGGTGCAGTTGTGGCAGCTACAGGCGCAAATGAGCCTCCCTTTGACGAGCACATTTTGCAGTTGAGGAACGACCCCAGGGTTACAATGTACCTGCTGCCACTGCCTTCCTTTGCCAAAGAATCAAAGGGACCAGCGACTTCGAGTGGAGGAACTGGCAACACGTCAGTCAAAGCAGCCGCCAAGCCACAACCGAAGAAGAAATTCAAGGCAACCAAAAAGGCCGAAAAGAACAAACCTGAAGTTTTGGCAGGTATGGAGACGGTGACCAAAGACGGCCAGAATGTTTGTTGGTCATTTAACATGGAGAACGGGTGCCAAGCGACATTGATAAGCGGCTCCAAGATCGCCAAGTGTGCTAAGGGATTGCATGTGTGTGCTTTTTGCCACAAGGCAAACCATTCTCAGCTTGTTTGCAATTTGAAAAAGCGGGCCACCAATTGACTAGGTTCTGACACTGGCCTGCAACAGCATGGTAGGGCATTTTGCCAGAATTCGTTTAAACAGTTTTACGGCAGTTTCGATGTTGGGAAACTTGAACAAGTGAATCCCTCTGAAGTTTCTACCAACGCTTGCAAGCCAACGGGATGCAAGCAAAAGCCACCTTCAATGCATCAGATCAAAGGTGAGAAGCCTTGTGATGAAATGCGGAGGAAGGGACTTGGTGAGGAGCCAAGTGTGGCGTTCCACGAAGGCCAAAAACACTGTGGCTGGAAGCTAGGAGACGTCTATGTCTTAGAGCTTTTTTGCAGGCACTGCGAGCTTGACCAGGAGCATGAAACAAAAAGGTTTCTTGCCATGGCGTCTGACAAGTCCTCCAAGAGGTCTGAAGGCCGGGTCATTTTTGGAAGCAAACCTTTCCAACAAAGGAGAGGTTCAGTTTCTCTTGTCTTTTATTCGCTTGAAAGCGAATTAAATAGCTTTCATACACATAGCACCTCCACGTGGGACTTCGAGCCGTGCAAGGGGAAAGAGACTTAAATTTCTCCAAGCGCACCACATCAAAGAACCAAAAACCATTGAGAAACGATGAGTTTCCAGATGGTTTCAACTGGTTGAGTGGTAGTGACAGCGGCGATCTGGAGCGGCAAACATTTTGTATGAAAAACACCGTTTCCATTGCTCAAGTTGCCATTGAATTGTCAATTGCAATTTGCATAAGAATCTTCATGCGGTTTGATGTCGAAAAACATCACCATTCCGAAGGCCTTTTTCCATGTTTCCGCCCTTCGTTCATTTCACTTTCACAGCGTGCACATGGAGGGTCACGTGACAAATGACTTGTTTTGTCACGATTGTTGATTGGTTTGACTGTTTGTAGGTTTTGTTACAACAAACAGCATACACATGCACCTAGGACGCCTACAATGATCGATGGCCGGGTTCAGTTCCCAACCCATTTAGAAGCGACCTGCCCTGAAGTTCTCTGCGATAGAATTCCTCTCTTGCTAAAGGACGAGATGCTCCAACAAGGAGCTCTGGATGTTGATGATTTGACCAAACAGGTCAAAGGTCGCGGGAAAAGCCTCAACCGAGTTGTCTTAGGTGCTTTTACACGTGGAAAACAGGTCAAACTGCTTGTCTCGGCGTATGGATTATACGTGACGGCCATCAACTCAGTCCAATCTGAGGATGGGTTACATTGTTTCATGAAAGCATTGCCTTAAGGGGCATCCCTACAATCGCGGCTTTTGACAACAGGGGGTGAAGTGCGGGACGCGATTGCCAAACAAGGAGAAAGCGGATAATGGAGAAAAACTGGAACAGCGGAAAGACATGGGCAGTGGGGCGTCTGAGCGCCATTACTATGAGCTGGGTGAAGTGCGGGACGCGATTGCCAGACAGGCAAAAGCAGATGGTGGAGAAAAAACTGGAACAGCTGGAAGCCCTGAACTCGAGTGTGGAAACCTTGGAGTCCCGCAGCAAGGGGCTCAATGAGCGAGTGCGAGCAAAGTGATGGCATCCTCCACCTCTGAGGTAGTAACAGCTACTTGGGAAGAGACTGAAAAGAAATTACTGAAGGCGAATACGTGTTGCCACTTGCTGCCCTACCACCTTGGGGTTTGTGTTGCTCATGGTGAATGCGTTGCTGTTTGGAGCAACCAGAAGCATGCAACTTTTTGCGAGTATCTATGTTTCTTTGGTTCATGGGGATGATGGAACGCGCCTGGAGTGGACTTGGTTCTATGACGATTACACCGTGATCTGCGGGGACGATTGCGCTTCCAATGTTGCCTGGGGAGCGGAGTGTTTGTCTGAGTTGCTTGGGATCCTTTTTTGCCAAGGAAGGCAGGTAAGCCACTGAGTTTGACAAAACTTTTGGGTTTCTGGAAGCTATTTTTAAGCTCACGGGCGTACCTCAAGGATGCTTCAACCTTTACCATACGGAAAAAACTCGCAGGAGTGAGCTCACAACTTTGTTGCAGGACATGTTACGAGACAGAACTTCGCTTCCAAGGCGATTGAATGACTAAGGAACAGGTTGCTTTGGTGCGAAAACTTTGTTTGCGGCAGACATCCAATTTACTGTTAGCCAAGTTAGGCAGGTTTATGACAAACACCAAACATGTTCAAAGCATGCCTCCAGAGCTCGAAGAGACACTGGAACGGTTGCTTGAACGAGTGAGGTCTAACCGTCCAATGGCAGTTTAAGCCAAAATCTTTTCCGCCTGGATATGTTTCACAGACGGTGCCTGCGAAGACAAAGCTACAGTAGGTGCAGTTCTTGTCAATCCATTGGGATCGACAGTTTGCGCCTTTGGAGCTGGGTTACCGTGTGATTTGCAGGTGCTGTTTTATAGCGAATCAAAACACCCCATTCACGAAGTAGAGCTGCCTCCAATCTTACTCTCAGTGATGATACGGGGTTCTCAGTTGTGGCAGTGTCAGGTAGGGTACTACCTAGACAACGAAGCTGCAAAAAGCTGGTTTGATCAAAGGTTCGGGAGTAACCTGCTTAACAGATGTTACAGTGGGAAAACTTCTACGCCTATGAGTCAAAGCTGGAGCTTAAGACGTGGTTCAGCCGAGTTCCGACACATAGCGATTTGAGTGACAGACCCAGTCGAATGAATTTCGACCTTGTGATCACTCTGGGTAGTGCCTTGCACCAAGTGCCATGGCATGAAGTCACGGACTCATGCTTCCACGCCTTAGATCAAAATGGGGCTATGGCGGGGCGTGAAAGGACTGACCCCACTGCTATGTGTTTAAAAAGATGTGCTCGGCTGTCATCGTTTTTTCAAGCTGTCAGTTTCATTTCCAGCGAATTTAATTTTTAAGTTTTAGCGAACATGAATTTTTACATGTTACGCACGCGACGTTTTGGTGCTATGTGTTTTGCAAGCGGTTCAATCTTTGGAAATAAGTTTTTGACTCCCGGAGGGATAAAAACATTATTTCCAATTTTTGAAAACTCTTTGTGCAACAAAGAGTTAGCTGTAAAAAATACAATATCTTATTCGCACCAAAACAAAATGGACATTTATTTTATGTCCAAAAAATTTTTAAAACAGTTCCAAACCATTTGGAAAGGTTCTCATCGGAATATTTGTTTATGGCAATATTCTGGCTTAAGGGTGAGGTGGGTGGGAACTCCCAATTTGTTTCCTCTTAGAGGTTGCAATTTCCCTCCCTTCTTTTTCCCAACCCTTTTGCAACCATTTTCTTGGCCACACCCCCAGCCCTATGGCGGGGCGTGAAAGGACCGACCCCACTGCTATGTGTTTAAAAAGATGTGCTTGGCTGTCATCGTTTTTTCAAGCTGTCAGTTTCATTTCCAGCGAATTTAATTTTTAAGTTTTAGCGAACATGAATTTTTACATGTTACGCACGCGACGTTTTGGTGCTATGTGTTTTGCAAGCGGTTCAATCTTTGGAAATAAAATAGAATCATCTCACATAAGAATATACTCATCGCAACAGGTGGCTCAGCTACGGCGGAAATGGCGATGCGCTACTCCACTTTTGGCCATTGGATTTCTCGCACCTGGCTTGCCTTTATGGACGAAAGTCAACAGTATGGCAATTACCATGAGATTGCAGCTCTTGCTGCCATACAACAGCCAATGTTGACTGTCTTTATTGGAGACCACAGGCAAACTCCAGGAGGGCTATCCAAAGGCCGAGCAGCGGCTGTCAATCGACGTAAACTGTTGCAACGGCCGTTGGGGCTCCGAGCACTTGATAAGTCCGGCGACTATTTTCCACCAGCACGAATGGCAGCCCTCGTAGCTCAGCTGTGGCCTGATGCGAGCCAAGATCCGGAGTCAGAGCTCTTCAGTCTGCTGAGACTTGCAAACAAGCCGCACAGTGGCCCATGGACATCCACTCCGCAAGATTACGAGCTGCCTGTCGCCCTAAGGCGGGTGTTCCACTGCCGAATTTCGTGCCAGTTGGATGCACACAGCAGCCTCATTGCAGCGGCGCTCGCAGTCTTGCTGATTGCCACAGCACCAGAGGAGTTTGGGGTACCTGAGTGCACCACGACCCTTGAAGCAGCTGGACTCTGTGGTCCTCATCGATGGGGCATCATTCTCCCTAACAGCTCACGAGTTTCAATGCTGACCTACCAAGCCATCGTTGCAGTTCGATATCCGGAGTTAGTTCTCCATGAGTCCAACCATATCTACATTGGCCATTTCGTGCCACATGAGTCCACTGTAGCCATTGGAGGCTTCCGCACAGTATTGTGGAAAGCCCCTAAGGATCTCAGGTCTGCAGTTGAGGATGTGGTTGCCTTCCGTACCTACCTGAAGAATTATTATCGTAACTTGCAACAGGGAGCGACCTCGCAGCTGCTTGTCTTATGCAACCGTACGGCTGTACATAATTTGCTACTCCAACATGGCTTTCAGACCGAGTGGTATGGTGGGCTGCGAGTTTCCACCACCTCCTCTGCTGCAGGAGCGACAGCACGCATTGCTGTCATTGTTCAAACAGGGGTAGGCTTTCTCAGTGGAGGACGGAGAGATTCAACTGCAGACGAGCGCGAGGACTGCTATGGAAGGGCAACTGTAGCGCTGACAAGAGCCATTGACCATACCTATATTGTCTCGCCTCTTGACATGGCAGGCATGATTGGAATGGCCCAGACAATAGGGGTTTACCATTACGGATACTTCACGCTGAAAGCCCGTGACATTCAGTACCATGGCCCTACAAACTACCCCAGCGACAGATGTGCCATACTGGACTGGGGATTATCGGTACCCTTTACTCCCCAAGATAAACCGCCCCTTGCTATTGCCATGATAGTGACCATCAATGGCACACGAGCGTGGAGACGATATCGGCTGGTAGTGGCATGCAGAGACAGGCTACGGCTTCCCCCTAATGTCCTCGCAGCGCTAGAGTCCCGCACACGTGACCATGTGCTGACGACCAGCGGATTTTTCCCCTGCTCAATTGATCGTGAGTACCTATATGGTTACGCCGCTGATGGTTACAGATCTCCCCTCTGGCTGTGTGCAGCTTACAATGGGTCCCCAGCCCTCGTTCATCGACACAGAGGTCACAAGGTTTTCTTTCATGCTGGTATACAGGATCGACAACTCGTGGTAATCCCTGGTATCCATTATTTTGATGCCCATCGGTTGCAACCTGAGCTTTTGGCCACACTCGATCGCCAATTTGATCCAGGCACTATGAAACTTGCAAGCCCGGAGTGTGCAAGAGACACAGTGAGTGACCCCTCCTCGGATGAAGAAGCAGCCTCTACCGATGGAGAAAGTGATCCAGAAGACCCTACCATCTCATGGTGTCCACCCATACCTGAAGCAGCTGAAGATCCCTCTGAGGACGAGATCTTAAGCGCAGCTGATAAGCTAGCAATGTTAATTGACAATATCCAACCTGACGGAAACCCATTCTGCATACCAGAAAACCTTGGCATTCTCCCGCCGCTGTGGCTCCAGGCGAGACTGACGTTGTCCTTGGTTGCTATCCAAGAAAAGTTTGCGCGCGTCTTGCTGAGTGTGGCCGGTGAACTGTGGTTGCGCGGGCAAGGTGCCAAGGTGGAGGATGTCCTTATGCAAACAGCTAGGGCTCTCACAATTCGATTGGCAGAGAAGCTCGCCCAGGCGATGAGCTCGTTGATGAGATTGGCTGAATCCATGGTGACTCCAGAAACTGAATGCCTTTTGTATGCCACTTACTGGTTTCGGCCCATCCTGTCTGAACTCATTGGCTCAGCCCGCGAGAGCTCTGAAGTGAATCGGAGTCGAGCGCCGAGTGGCCCTGTGAAAGTCCTAGTCACAGATCGACCGCATCGGCGCACTACTGGGTTAGTGGACCTTACGAGTGGCACCTCTGCCCTCTTGGCATGGTTTCCGGCTAGCTGGGCCAGTAAAATTGCTCCCAAACTCCTCGAGAATGCTCCTGAGAATGCACAGAAACCTCAAGAAATCAACATCACGTGCCCAAAACGTTCCTATGACGAGACTCCCGTGGAAGGAGAAAAGCAGCTGCTCCAAGCAGTTAAATTTGTTGCTAAAAATTTGCCTGGTTTTCACCTGGGGTTGGATGAAGACTTTCAAATGGCTGGAAGCTTCCAGGAGCTCATCAATGGCTACACCACAGGGCTCGTTGAACCATGTATGCTGCGAGGTCTCCAACCCCTTGGATCGAATCGTACTACTCTTGAAGTGATTATTCCCTCTCCAGAAGGGCTTACCCCTGAAAAATGGAAAGAAACAGCCACACTGTGCCCACTTGACTGGCCTTCCAACTACAGTCTTTTACTATTGTGGCATATGAATGGGAGCCTTCATCAAACAGAAGCGCGACTCAGGAAGCAACTGTCACACAGCCACATGTTTGCTGAGTGGACAGTCCATCTCGACAGATTTGCGGAGCGAGTTTTATTCCAGCAACCAGCAGTCCATATAGCGGAACATGCCTTGCAAACCAACCTGCGGGAACGAAACTTCCCAGACAGGCGAGTCCGCCGGAGGGTCCCTCCGGAAGATCTGGATGAACATCGAAGGGCGCTCAGAGCGCTTCATCAGCGTGCTACTGCCCAGCAAGCAGTGAACCCAGTTTCATTTGGGCTCACCAATGAATGGTATGACACCATTACAGCAGACAAAAAACACCATCTGGAACATTTCACGAGAGGTATGACATGATCCCCAGCTCAACCCCCAGTATCACACTTTCCTTCGTGTGTCCACCCCCTCTCCCCCCTCCCCTTATCTCTTTTCTGTTTCACTCTGAGTTTTCACCCATTGGTTGGCTTTTGTTTCATCAATCACGGTGGTGGAAGATGACTTACGTGTCTAATTGGTTCAATTGTCACATCTACTTAAGTGTACTGCTCATACCCAGTGTGTCTGTCCAAAGACGTGACAGGTGCACTGGTATGCAGCAGGAGACACAGTTTCCCCATTTATAATTGTTAGGCTCATCATTCGACACATGCCTGGCTCCAACCAACCCGGATCTCTCCATCAGTTGGGAGCCACAGTTGGCTTTGTGTGCGAGTGCCAGCTTAGGCATAACAGAGCGGGCCGCATGGCTTCGGTAATACCCGCTTTCTGAATGTGCTGTCCCGTCGAGCGCTTAGCTTGTACTAAGGTTGCCTCTGCCATGAAGCCTAGTGCACGCACTCGCTTTCTCGCAGGCTTTGCCTGACAATCATCGATGGGTGAAGATGCTGTTGTTGTCCCCAGATGTAGTCTTGATTAGCCACCCACTCCCCCACCCTTTCCACCAACCAAGGCACTTGAATTCGCTGACTCATCCATAGGTTTTGCCATCCGCAGAGCTTCATTAGGTGTTGGTGCCTTTTTCTGTCCCTTTCGGTTTGTGGTTACTGTTCCCTGCCTGACGTGACCCTCACTCCCCCTCGGATGTTCCTCCTTGGCGCCTTGGTCCAGGTTTTACTGGTCCCTCCCTCTGGGTATCGTTGCTTCCGCCGACGGCCTGGTTGCCTTGCCTCTGTGCTTGGAGTGATTGTTGTGCATTGATTTCCCCTCTTCATTGTGTCTCATGGCACTAAAGGCCTTTGGCCCTGTGTGGGGCTCGTTCCCTCTACACCATGTTTCCTGTGTTGTTGGAGTGCTGTGTGCACCCTCACTGAGGTATTCATCATAGTATGATCCTTGGCCCCTTTTTTGACTCCGCTAAGGCACGTTTGTACCCCTTCTGGTGCGGGTGTGTCCCTCTCCCTCTGTCCTCTGCTGCCTCCTGGCTCCTCTCCTCGCTCCTTCTGTGTGGCCGGTGTCGTTGTGTGTGTTTTGTTTTGGCCTCTCCCCCCTCTTGTGATTTGCTTTCCCCCATGATGGCAGGGTTCTCTTTGGTGGTTGTTGTGTTTTCTGGTTTACCTGTTGCCTGGATACTGAGGTAACCGCTCTACATCATTGCTCTGTCATTTCACCTTCACTACATTGGTCTTATCTCTAGTTACTCTGAATTCGTTCGCGGTGGGGCAGATTCCTGTCACCGTCCCCTCCTCTCCGTTTTATCTCTTTTATGTCTTTCTGCGGTTTTTGGCTGTTTGATTCATGTGGCTTTTTCGTTGGCTGTCTGGGGAGGGCCCTTCTCGCTCTGGTTTGTTTCTGCGATTTCTCCGGGAGGGGCGGTAGATCCCCGGTAGAGCCATGGACCAGGCTGCACTGCAGTGAGCACTACTGGCGCTGTCCAGTGGTGCTTCCTGCTGTTCAGTCTGGAGCGCCCTAGTGCAGCAAAGCCTGCCAACATGGATCGGTGCGCTGATGGGACGTTGTGATTCTGCTCATGGCTCACTCTAGGGGAGAGTGGCCCTATGTGAGATGCACTGCGAACCTCTGGAACATCTGACTTGCAGCAGTTTTTGCTGGGACGATGACACCTTGTGAATCCTGCTAGTCAATCTGGTGCTGGTACAGCAAACCTAGCCACCTCTTCAAGTTTGTGGCTTGAGCTCGATTGCCATGTGCGAGCGGCGCAATTGTGTACAGGTCGCTGAGTAGCAATCTTTCTTCGCTTAAGCCTCCCCTCTGCACGAGTGTATTTCATTCATCTGCAATGACCTTACGGAGAGGATCCTTTTTTTATTTCTCTGCGGAGATCTTCACCATTGGTACCGTTTCAGGTCCTATTGGCTTCGACTAAGTTGGGAAACGTAGTGTACCAACTGTATTGTCCTTTTAGGACAACCCAGGGAGTGGTGGGTGGGATGTTACTCCCCTCTTTATGTGGTATCGCTCCTTGGGTTCTTGTTTCTCCTCTTCTGTTCCTCTACGCGTTCCCTTCTGCTCTCCTTGGGAACTTGGTTCTGCTTCGTCGTCACGCTTTTACGCGTACGTGATTTTTATCTCCGGCGCGAAACATCGCAAAACACAAACTTGAAACCCATTCATTTTCCAATCACTTTTCCTGTGAACTAAAGGTTTACTTTGTACAGTGTGAATCTCGAATGGAATGATTTCAAGTTGTGTGATTCTGTCTTGGATTATTTCCTTTCTGATCATTTTAATTTATGTTTCCGTGTAGCTGTGGGGCTGAGAAAATTTCAGTTAGAATCCGCACTGCGCCACGGTCGCTCAATGCGAGATGGATGGTGCGTGGAGCGATTTGGAGTCATCTGGCTTCAGCCTTACAGAGAAGCTCCGCCAGGAGTTCAGAAGACCTCATCATGTTTTCTACTTGTTTGATACGGTTGATGAGTGTTTCGAGGTGGTCAAAGGTTTGCATGACTTTACGGCTTCTTTGCAAGATATTTCACAGGATTCAGATCTTCTGTTTCAGTGGGCTGACAACTATAGAAAAGTTGCCGAAGTTGAAAGGCGCTTGGAATTTCAGGAGGCCAAACGTTGCCGGCTGCAGGAACCTAGGGACCCATGTGCTGTAGATGTTTACAATGAGTTGTTGGGCATGGATGTCAAGTTGCAAGCAAGGTTGTCCAGAGCTTCATACAGGTTGGCACTTGCAAAGCCACACATGTCGCGTTCTGACCTGGAGTCTGCAGCTAGGGAGCAATGGTTGTCAGTCCTGGTTGACTACGTCGTGGAGGCCGACCTTCCAATTTGCAAGGTGGCAGCATCGACCTCAGACAGCAGTTCAGTGTTGAAGAGGTCATTTGGAAGTCGCCGCCTGAAGACACTTAGAAACCGAGCTAGAGCCTGGAAGAAAGTCAGGGATTGGTTGATTCAGTTCAAGGGCAACCCATTTCCTACAGATGTTTCAGACATGTTGGACTACTTACTTTTCATGGTCCAGGAGGAGTCATCAAGAGGTCGTATTGTGGACGTTTGTGCATCGCTTGCAGTCTTGGAGGATGCTGGGCAGGAGTTCAGGATCTCCTCCAGCAGGATTTGGCTGCAGGCGACCAAGTCACGCCTGGCGGAGATTGAGTCAAGTGGCACGGAGGTCAAAAGGGCTCCACCTTTGACAGTTGCAATGATCATTTCATTGGAGATTTCTGTCACTTCCTCAGACAACCCTTTGTATTTGAGAGCAATTTCATGGATCATTTTGATCTGCGTTTGGGCATGCATGCGACTGTCAGATCTTGAAGGCCTGGACCCTAGGAGAATGACATTGAGCAGTAGGGGTTTTCGTGGGTTCTTGACCAAAACGAAAACGACCGGACCTGGGAAGAATGTGAAGGAAGTGCCTATTTTTATTTCTAGGCGAGTGTCAGTGACTGGCCTAGATTGGCTTAAAACTGGATTTGAAATCTGGCAAGAGTTTGGACTGACCCAGAGGGACTATTTCGTGTTTTGCTGCAAGAAAGACTTTTCAGCACCGTCGCATCGGTACGCGAGCTCGGAGAAGATTGCAGTTATGGTCAGACAGGTCTTTTCTATGTTGCAGCAACCATTGAAGACCAGATTTCAACCCTGGAGAGTTTATGAGGACTCCAAGCTTTTGCACGAGGATGGAGCCCTGTTTTGGTCGGGTCATTCAATGCGGCACTTCCTGCCTTCGATTTCTGCAGCAATAGGAGTTTCAAAAGAACAGAGGGATTTTGTTGGAAGATGGCATGTCAATCTTCACCAGAGTTCAGACTACATCCATACGTCGAGACAGATTGTCACTGAGATTCAAGAGAAGGCCAACAGGTGGATTTGCGAAGGTGGACCTGGATATGATGAGAGTGAACTTATTGAGGAGTATGGGGAATTCTTGAAATCAAGGTCAGAGGATCCAATTGAATGGAAACGCAGACACCAGTTCATGAAACATGCGGATGACGGCCCTTGTTTAGGTGTGAAATGGCCTGCCTTGCCGGCGGAGAATCTGGTGGACGAGGCCTACAACGAAGGCTTGCACGTCGGTGAGAGCCAAGAGGCCAAGGAGCTGGTGGTTGCAGAGGTTTCTGAAAATCAAGATGAGGGTGCGACCTTTTTCGTTTCAGTGAGTAGGAGAGCTGGTTTTAGAAGATTGCATCGAGTCAACGGTTGTGGAATCAAACCATGGGCATGTCAGAAAGTGGAATGGATCAAAGAGGTCCGCGAGGGCGTCGCCGACGCTGCATGCAAGATTTGCAAGGTCAAGCCAGGAAAGGAAACCGAAACGGAGGGCACAAGCTCATCGGGGTCCTCGTCCTCGACTGAAGAGGAACAGGAGGGCGTGAAGTTAGCTGATGGTGACACAATTGAATAGTGCAATTAATTTCAGATTCAGTTTCGCTTGCTTGCCTGTCAGTGTTTTCATCCGTGTTGTTTGACTTGTTGCCTTGCTTTCAGGTTTAGGATTTGCTTTGCAGACTCAGACAGCAGGACTCACAGGGTCCGGAGTGTCACCCTCGGTCAGGATCTTTTAGAGATTTCAGCGCTGGCAGTTTCACGAATCCAGATTTTGCAATTTGTGTGAAAATTTTGTGTGTCTTTGGTTGACTTGAAGTCACTGAGATGTTGCAAATTCAGAAGTGGCAGTTGACGCATTTGGCATGGCTTGTTTCAGTCATCGGTCAGTGGCATGATTCGAATCCGTCGATTCAATTCGGCTTGAGCTCAGAGGGGTGTTTGAACCCCTGTTTGGATTTGTCAAGTTTCCAAAGACAGTTTTGTTTGATTTCGGCATTCATTTGTTGTGGCTGTTACGCCCCGGAGTCTTACCTCCTTTCTTTGAGCCCTTCACATTGACCTTTTACGGTTTCCAACCTTTTACGGTTAAAATTCAGGTTGATCTCACTCACATTGCAATCATCCGAGTAGTTGGCAGATCGACTGGCGCTCGGAGCTATGGCCGACGAAGCTGAGAGATCGGAGTGGGTGCACAGAAATGTTGATGCAGATTTACAGTTTATCTTTCAGGAGTCAGAGGTTCCTGAACAGACACAATACGATTTGGGACAGCACTACAAATCTGTTAGAAGGTTCAGTGCACTGGCAGACGACAGGGCTGGAATTAGACAGGCGCTGCAGGCAGACTTCAATCTCCGTGCAGATTCAGCACAGAGCAGAGCGGCTATTGCTTCAGTGGTTGCAGCTTGGGATACAGCAAAACATGCACATGAGGAGGACATCAAGATACGTCAAGAGGCCAAAGGTCTTGGGACGGTGCGGCCTCTTCCACATACAGATCGTTCGGCTATGTTGAGGGCAGTTGAGACGGCAAAAGGAGAAGAAATCTCCGAGAAGGATCAGCCTTCGACTGACTATGTGGCGATGCTTTTGGAAGAAATAGAACAAGACGAAGTTACAGCTCACCCACTGGATGAAATTGTGAGCAGGAGGGACAGCCAATCCCTTCAGTTGCAATCATCATTGGACCAGTCGGGTCGTGTGAGAATTACAAGACAGAGGACAAAAGGAAAGCTTCCGACAAACACTGAGGAGCTTCGACAGAAACTTCGTGTCGAAGGAAATGCTTGGCTGATGGTGGCAGCCAAGCTTCGCAACAAGGTTTACCTACGTGGATTACAACAGAGGCATTTTGATAGGTATGTGGAGTACCTGCTTGGCGAGAAGTGCTATGGAATGATGATCCCCGGACAGGGGGTGAGAAGATGCCGTTGTCACCACCTTGGCATATCATGCTGGATTACGAGTTTGAGCTGAGGAAGAAAGCGGTGAGACGTGCACACCGCAATGGGAGACCTTTGCATGAGACCCTACAGGAAGTTACAGAAGATACGGAGATCAAAGAGCTGTACTTCACTTCACCAGTGACCTTTTCAGCAATGCAAAGGCCTTCCAAGGTTGGTCGCTTCGAAGAGCCACAGACTCGCTTTGGAGATGGAGGCAAGTCAAAGGGAAAAGGAAAGAAGGGCAAAGCTGCCTCAGAAGGAAAAGGAAAGTCCAAAAAGGGCTCAGTCTTACCGGGGACAAATCTGAGTTTGGTCACACACACCCCGGACGGAAAAGAAATATGTTACAGATTTAACATGCGAGGAAAAGCCTGCGATGGAACTTGCGGCAGGGTACACGTATGCCGTGTTCGCAATTGCAATGCGGCTCATCCGGCATTTGAACACCCAAAGTCGGGTGGCACCTCCTGACCATCGGACGATGTGCAAGAGTCTCACAACAAGCAGCAGGCGCATTTTGCGCCATCGGAAGGGTCTCACAACAAACAGCGGGCGCATTTTGCGTCATCGGAAGGGTCTCACAACAAACAGCAGGCGCATTTTGCGCCATCGAGCAATGCAAACAACAGGATCTTAAGGATCGTTTATGCGTTTGCTGGGCATCGCCGTAGAGCTGATGTTCATGAACACCTTCAGTTGCTTTCAGAGGAATTTGGTTTCACACTGGAGATGCATGAGTTTGATTTGTTGCGGGATGAGAAGCAAAACCTGTTGGATGAAAGTTTTTGGGACGAGCTGAAGACCCTGATCCGAGACCTGCGGCCCTTTTGTGTCATTGCCACTCCACCCTGCTCGACTTATAGCAGAGCACGGAATCACTACAGCGAAAAACCAGGTCCCAGACCAATCCGAAGCCGAGAACATCCAAGAGGCTTCCCTTGGTTGGCTCAAAGGGATAAAGTGAAAGCTGACGAGGGCACCCTTTTGGCTGAACGCACTTGGGAGCTCTTCAATTTGGCTTCCGATGTTGGGGCATACTATTTGGGGGAGTTCCCAGAGGACCTGGGCGCCACAAAAAACGGTAATCCTGCATCAATTTGGCAGATGCAACAGTTTCAAGACCTTTTGGTGCTGCCTGGCTGTCGCACTTTTGCGATATTCCAATGTGAATTTGGAGCGGAGACGCCGAAGCCAACCCGTTTTGTTAGCGACCTGCAGTTTTTCGAAGGAAACATTTTTCCAGGAGTTCCACAATTTGACAAGGCATGGAACTACAAAGGTCCTCTGCCTCCACATTGCCCACACGGTGGGGGCCATCCTCAACTCATTGGTGTCAACGAGTTGGGTCAATGGAAGACAGCCCCAGCAGCACATTACCCTGGAGCGCTGTGTTTATTCATTGCAAAGGCCATTGCTAAATCTTGGGCAGCTTCATCCTCCGCTTCGAGGGGGTTAAAACCTGCGGATGCGCAGCCGATAACTGGTGGCAAAAAGGTGAGCAATGCAGCTCCGACTCCACAGGTGGACAAAGCAAATTCAGCGGCTTCTGATTTACATGTCAAGGCAGTTTCAGATTTTTCCATTTCACATCCTGATAGGGCAGATTCAAGTTCGATAACCCCGTCGGCTGTTTCAGTGGCTCCAAAATTTCACGTCGTTTCCGAATCTCCATGTTCTCAGGATGTCAGTGCAGTTTCAAATTCTTTTTCAGTTGCAAATGCTTTGCCGAAATTCCCTTCGATTCTTTGGAGGAGGTTTCAATTGATTTGAGTGCGGTGATGGAGAAACCATCAAAGGATCAGACCAAACCACTTGGTGACGATTTGGAAATTAAATCTGGTTGCACTGGTCCACCGTTGGTTGCGAGATACGGTGGAAAGGCCCAAGCCTTCTGTGATGGAATGGGCCTATGTTGCCCAGGGCGCTGGCATCCAAAGATGAGACAGACGAGCCGCACCGCACAACAGCTTGCCTTTTGTAAATCATTAAGGAACTTGGTGGACGACTTTTGCAGGCGGCATTTGCCGGACATGGCCAGAGCCACCTTTGCATTGGCTTTGGGAAAGATGGCGACGTCACCCTTTGGAAGGGAAGACATGGACGGCTTGCGTGAGAGATGGTTTGCATTGCTACCCGACAGTGGCAAAGCCAGACAGGTGCCGGACGGACAGCCATTTTGGTTGTTCGCGTTGTCGCAGTCACTCAGGTTGATGGGGGATCCAGATACAGATATCATCGACAATTCTCCTGGTTCTAGCTTTGCAGAAGGAGTCCACTTGGGACATTTGGAGGCCCTTGGACCCACCCCACAGGTCTACAGGGCCAGAGAAAAGGAACCTTCATACGATGAGTCTGAATGGATGCCCGAAGTTGGAAACTACTTCAGAGGGGACGAGACTGCGGCCGAGAAAATTTTGGAGGAGCAGTTTAAGGAAGAAGAGAAGGCAGGCCGAATGTTCCCTCTATCTGAGAAGGAGGCAGCAAGGCGTTACCCTGGCCGAGCTCTCAGGGTGGCAGCACAGGGCATTTTGGAAAAGCCTGACGGTGGACACAGAATCATCCACGATGCAACGCATGGGGTGAGGCTTAACAACGAGATCGTTATCTTGGATCGTTTGGAGAACCCGGGTCCACGGGAGCTGGCTACAATTATGGAGGTTTCCCAAGATTCTGGTGAACATGTGATTTTTGGTTTGAATGCGGATGTGGCAAAGGCCCATCGCCGGGTGTTGGTCAAGGAATCTGACTGGGGGGTGCAGGCTTGTCGCACGTCCTCCCGTTCACCGTTGATTTGGTTGAACCGGACTGGAACGTTTGGTGTCGCATCAGCGGCTTTTTGGTGGTCAAGATTGATGGCCCTCTTGGGGCGCTTTGCATACAATTTGTCAGAGCAGGACTGGCTATTTGTGCTTGTTTTTGTTGACGACCTCCACTTGGCGGCAGGTGGGCAAAACAGATGGTTGACTATTTGGAGATTTTTGGTAGCGCTTGAAATGGTTGGTGTTCCCTTTTCCTATCCAAAATTCAGGGGCGGTTTTCAGATGGACTATGTTGGATACTGGATGGATTATTCCCGCTTTGAGCTGGGGCTTTCGGAAAAGAGGGCCAATTGGCTTATCAAATTTGTGGAGGACTTGCAATCAGACGGCTGGCTGACTGGTGTCAAGCAGTACCAGGAGTTCCACGGCAGACTGGGTTTTGCAAGCCAAGTCCTTCCTTGGATCAGACCCCTTTTGGGTCCAGGTTACGCCTGGTTGACCGCAGTGTCAAAGGGCACTACTTTGAAAGTTCCAGAGCTCCTGGCCACCACTTGCGTTTTCATTAAGGAGAAGTTCAAAGTTGGTCTGAGGAAATTACCCTGCGGTAGCAGGGAGGAGCACCTGGGTGAAGTGTTCCGTACGGACGCTAAATGTGCCGAAGACTACATTGTTTTGGGTGGATGGGAGCTCGGGGAATCAGCAGATCCTTCCAAAGCTTCCTGGTTCGCTTTGAAGCTGGGTCCAGAAGAGGTGCCATGGCTCTTCAAGGGACGGAGTTCTTCATGGGCCAGCACGTCGGCTGAGCTGCTAGCAGCTGTTGTTGCTTTACAGGTTTTCAAAGTGGGTTCGTCCCCTTCCCGTAGAGCTTCTCACATCCTTCATTGCGGAGGGGGAACGGACAACAAGGCAGCGGAGTCACTGTCCGCAAAAGGCCTCAGCACGAAGTTTCCTTTGATGATTGTTTTGATGGAATACCTCGCCATTTGCGAGCGTAAACATATGCGTGTGCAACTTGAATGGCGCCCCAGGGAATCCAACGTCGAGGCCGATGACCTTACAAATTTGGAGTTTGGAAAGTTTGATTTGAAAAGACGCATCAGCGTTTCCTGGAGTGATTTGGAATTTCCAATGGTCGAGATGCTGATGAAGTTTACCGAAGCCTTTTCAAAAAGGAAATTCGATTTGGAAAATCCACCACAGGTGGGGCCCACACCAAAATTCACCAAGACAAAATGGGGATGAGTGGCTGCTTCCGTTGAAATGGGGGCCGAAGCTCCAGCAGCACGTTTGAAATTTGACATTGGAATTTTACTTCCATTTGGCAATTTGATGGATTTTTCGTTGTGGGACTTTTACGTCCGGATTTCACTTGCGTGGCACTCATCCACCATTGCGGCAAAAAGTGGGCTTGCGTTTTGTCCGAGTGTTTTGCATTTCTCATTCACATTTGTGTTTGTTTCGAACTCCGTTTTCGTTTGGCGTTTATTTCGATTGGGTTCTGCGTTAGTCATTTTATTTCCGTTTAGGTTGTTTGAAAAAGGGCAAGACTAAGTTGGGAAACGTAGTGTACCAACTGTATTGTCCTTTTAGGACAACCCAGGGAGTGGTGGGTGGGATGTTACTCCCCTCTTTATGTGGTATCGCTCCTTGGGTTCTTGTTTCTCCTCTTCTGTTCCTCTACGCGTTCCCTTCTGCTCTCCTTGGGAACTTGGTTCTGCTTCGTCGTCACGCTTTTACGCGTACGCGATTTTTTATCTCCGGCGCGAAACATCGCAAAACACAAACTTGAAACCCATTCATTTTCCAATCACTTTTCCTGTGAACTAAAGGTTTACTTTGTACAGTGTGAATCTCGAATGGAATGATTTCAAGTTGTGTGATTCTGTCTTGGATTATTTCCTTTCTGATCATTTTAATTTATGTTTCCGTGTAGCTGTGGGGCTGAGAAAATTTCAGTTACCCACCCTCTGCCTCCCTCTTCTTTTCAGTCATCCTTTTTATGGGACCGTTTGCCACGTACGGGGGGGGCCGAAGCTCCAGCAGCACGTTTGAAATTTGACATTGGAATTTTACTTCCATTTGGCAATTTGATGGATTTTTCGTTGTGGGACTTTTACGTCCGGATTTCACTTGCGTGGCACTCATCCACCATTGCGGCAAAAAGTGGGCTTGCGTTTTGTCCGAGTGTTTTGCATTTCTCATTCACATTTGTGTTTGTTTCGAACTCCGTTTTCGTTTGGCGTTTATTTCGATTGGGTTCTGCGTTAGTCATTTTATTTCCGTTTAGGTTGTTTGAAAAAGGGCAACTACGATATGACAGCATCTGGGATGAATTACAGCTATTGTCCTGCATGACCTACAGGCTGTCAATCCCTACCCCCCTTGAGGGGGGTATTGAGTCACATCACCACTGCGGCAGTATCTTACTACAGAGATTGGACTCCAACTTCACTCATCATCATAGTACCAACTTTGACAATGAGAATGGCAACTGATACGAGCTGTACTGTCAGCTATTCCTGCTTTGCCTACCTTTCAGAGAGCTGGAGTGACAGTCACGGTTGTATGGATGATTGGAATTGGGTGATCGAGTACTATATTTTTCGCTCTGCCGCACTTAATTAGTCTGCATGTTTTTGATGACGATACAGTGGCTTAGGTCACTGTATTCAAGGCAAATCTCAAGTTGTTTGGTTTGGTTCTTGTTTGGGCCCGGCCCCGTTCTTTGTTGCTTCGCTGTTTGCTTTATGGCGAAACGCAAATCTGGCCGGGGGATTTGCGGGTCGTTTTGGTTGCGTTTTTGTTTGGTTTTTTGTTTGTGTTGATGTGATGATTTGCCCGCGTTTTTGGACCACACGAGTCCTTTTTCTAAATGCTTTTCACCGCTTACGCTATTGTAAGGACCGTGCCTAGTGCGAATCGGCCAAACCGGAGGAAAAAAAAAATTATTTGCCTGTGAAAAACCCAAAGATTCAATTTTCTGGTTCACAACACTTTGGGTGGAGCGCAAGTTCACTGCCAACGACACTGAACAAATACATCAAGCTTGTGCTTACGGGTCAACCAGACCTAAGTGGACCAAACTCAATGCTAATTTTGTGGAAATTTTGAATGTGAACAAAACTTGTGACGGACAGCACAAACATGCATCCTGGGGACTACAACAGCGCAAAGTTTTTGCCACTGCGCTGGAAGTGCACTACCCTTCACTTCTGTGCGATGCTATTGCTGAAAACATCGCTCTTGCATTACATCGCATGGGTGTTGTCCCTGCAACCATTCAGTCCGTCACTCAGTCGGTTAGGGCGTTTGCCCACTATCAAGCGGGCACAACCAAGATACCCACCTTTGTGCCGGAGTACAAAGGGAAACTGCTGAGTCTTTTCTTCCAGGGTACATCTGGCCACTTCACCTGGACACAACCAATGATCTTAAGCTGTTACACGAAGTTCAGGTGGGGGGTGAGAACATGCAACAGCTGCATTGCAAGTTGTTGGAACAATGCAAGCTCAAAAACATGGATGTGTTTTTCGACATGAATGTCCTAAATGTTATACATGCCTTTCCTTGCGTGGTTGTGATGATTTTCTTTTGGACTTAGAGTGAATTTGTGCAAGCAGCGCTGGAAACCCGGCACCCTTTGGACGTTGAGCAAGCGTTGCCCAAACAGCTCATTGAATCCATCAAGTTCAATATAGAATCCAAGGAGCATGCTATCATCGCTGAGCGTGCCAATTTGCGAAGAGCCAGAGAACTGGTTCCAGCTGAAGCCAGTTTGAAAAAAATATGGAGACTGATGTTGCTGAAGCGGTCAAGGGCAAGCGCATTCTTGTTTTTGAAGAGTTGTTACAATCCACAGGGTTTCCAGATTTGGGCGTTGTTGATGAATTGAGAAAGGGTGCAGAGCTGGTTGGGGTTGTTCCAGAAACTAACATGCTTCCAGGTAAGTTTGTGCCCGCGCCAGGGGACACAGAAATCGACAAGGTTATTTGGAGGACGCTGGAAGAGGTCGACATGGGGTGGCTAACAGGCCCCATAGACGCCGATGATGTCCCTGCTCATCACCCAGTTTCAAAGAGATTTGGTCTTTTGCAGAAGTGCGGAAAAGTGCGCCTCATTGACGAGTACACGGAATCGGAAGTCAACACTTGTGTGACCACAATGGAATCACCAATTTTGCATACGGTGGCTGTGGCTAGTGCAGCAATTTCCTTTTGGTTTGGAGCATGTTCTGAGTCCGGCAGAGATCTGAAGCTGCAAGTGCGCACTTTTGGTCTTGCAAGTGCCTACAGGCAGGTGGCGTTGAGCAACGGGGGCCAACTTTTTGCATGCATCAGGGTTTTCAATCCTGAAAAGAAGCGCTTGCAGTTTTTCCGCAACAAAGTACTTCCCTTTGGTGCTGTGCGGAGCGTCCACGCATTTCTCAGACTGGCCAGAGCTATCTGGTGGATTGGAGTGGCAGGTTGCAGGCTCATGTGGACCTCTTTTTACGACGATTTTATTTCGTTTAGCCAGCCCAGGCTATTTCAAAGTACGGAAATTACCATTTCTGCTCTATTCAAACTTTTGGGTTGGATCTTCGCTGAGGAAGGAGAGAAGTGCGTTCCTTTTTCTGAAGTTTGTGATGCGCTGGGCGTTTCTTTCAATTTGACCCTCTCTGGCAAAGGCCTTGCTTCAGTCTGCAACACGCAGGCGAGAGTCGAGGAGTTGTGTTGTGACTTGCAGCGCATCTTGGAAGAGGGATCGCTGGGCAGCAAACCCGCTCAACGACTGAGGGGTCGAATGCAGTTTGCAGAAGCTCAACTTTTCGGGCGTACAGGTCGACGATGTTTGCATGGCAACAAGAGCAAATTGCTTCCTAAGGACAAGTTTTTCCTTTCTCTCTTTGTACAAATGCTACGGTTGCTACAGCAAAACCTTCTTCGTGAAATTTGTGCCACAAACGATAAGAGTATCCTCATCTTTACAGATGCTTGCTATGAACGCAATGACGATACCTGGCCGTGGCATTGGGGGAGTCTTGTGCGGCGACTTTGGCTATCAATTCTTCTCGGTGCCTGTGGACTTGCGTGGCCGTGTTGCTTTGGGAGAGAAACGGAAAAAATAGATTATATTTGGAACTGAAACTCTTGCAGCTGTGACTGCAAAGATCGGGATATCTAACTGCAACCACTGCATGGTATGTCACAGGACTAACCCTAGAGCTGGAGGGCAGCATTAACCCCCAAGCATGGATGTCACTCACTCCGGCGGTCTGGGAATTTTTCACTGCTTGTATGTCTCCAGCCATAGGTAGGAGAGTAGCGGCATGCTGCAAGATCCAGGCAAGGCGCACGAGGGACCGCAGAAAATTAATAGCAGTACCTGCCAGCAGTTCACCACAATATTCGTCCGTGGTTTCAGGGGGCCGCCAATTGCCTTGGAATTTTGACCCCTCACAGGCTTGGCAATTGTCGGGGGATCTGGCTTCCCGCTTCCAGGTTTCGCCATTTTCTTGTGCCACTGCTGAGATCGGACCCTAAACGATCTAAGACCAAGTTCTTCCCGTCTCCGTTCCTGGATCAGTGCTCCCATGGAAAGGTTCGCAACCATCACTGGTTTTCCGCGGGAGTTGCTCAAGCTGGCAACGAGCGCTGGGTCCCAAGCATGGCGGCCAAGAGGACAGCGTGGAGGGTGCGCTTGCGCGCGGGATCTGGCGAGGCAAGCGAAATGGTAGACGTGGCGGCTGCCGGGCCTGTCCGTTTTCTGTTTGCCAGGCTCAAAGTTTGAGCTTATGCCGCCCCAACGACGCGGGTGGCGTGACCTTATTTACGATCTGGAATGCAAGGTGCGAAGAGGGAGGAAGATCTTGGAAGTTCTGGGTTTTGTGTCTTAATATGTGTTAGATTCGTGGAGTAGTTGGTAGGGCGACGTTCTTGACGTCGCGGACAGACTACCGGTGACGGTTCGATTCCCCGCTGGCGCAGGTAAGCCTCAAAGTGTGGTGACCAGGCGAAGCCAATTGGCGCCGTCCTCAAAAAAACCCTTGTCGTCCTCAGTGATGGCGGGGACGCACCTCCTCCACCCTTCGCTCCTGTAGCGATGGTGCCCACACAGCGCCCATGCCGCGCCCGCCTGTTGCACCTGCCTCGAGCCTTGCTCCCTTTTGGGGTGGAGCGCGGAAAAGCAAGCCAGATGCATAGGTCTTTCTGTTCAGATGCAAATGTAGTCCGTGGTGGAGTCAACGTAGGTGAAGGTCTTGCACAGCTTCGCGTGCTCCCTCCTGAGAGCCAGTGGTAATTTGGCCAATGCGGGTCGCTGCTCTGACTGTTTGATGAGGCCGCTGCAGCAGTCCGATCTCTTCACAGCGCCCAACCTTTCCTTCGATGCCAGTTTACGGACCATGATGGAGAACGGGGCAGCATGGGGCTTTGCTTCCAATGATGACCCGTGGCCGACCTGCAAAATGTGTTGCCTGCACGTCCTGCTGTTGGTGTCTTCATGACTGAGCCGCAAATCATGGTGAAACCAATCTTAAGATCCATCATGATCTATCTCTTGATGCGGGCTGACCTCGCAAATGCCATGGAGAAACCCTGCTTACATACCACAAAACCTTCAACAATGGAAATCGCTGCTGCTTGCGTTCGTGTGGCAAGGACGACCAAACCTTTCCATCTGGAATGTTGACGAGGGATTAAGCTAAAAATCCATAAAGATAAGAAAATCATCGCGTAAAGTATCGGCAGCGGACTTGGTGAGGTCGAAAGGGCGCCCAGCAAACTATGTACCACAGTCGAATTTTACATATGGGGCCGACCGTGGTTGAGTCATCTCATTCTACACTGTTTGGCAGTTTTGTCTACTTGAACTTTCGGGACTTTACGTGGACTGAGGCTCTACCTAAGCTCTTGCAGCTCACAGGCACCTACTCATGGTCACAAATTCAGGGAATCTGACAGCAGACAGGGACGCCCACTGAGGATGACAAGGGTGGGTGAAACTGGAGGCCCGTTAAATGCCAGTTTTTGATGCACATTTACCCGAATTTAGCCAAAGCACTCTGTAGGACGCTTCCAGTGGACGATCCGACGCAGTCAAGCTGATTGTGAACAGCTCTAATGAGAGAAGTGAATCCGTATAAATCTGCATTGGCCCTTGGAAACAATCCTGCATACTGTAATTAAACTGCCGTTTACGTGTTGTCTACATGTCTGGCTTGGGGCGATGGTATCTGTCTTTGCTTTCAAATCGTTTTTGCACGGTTCTTTTATCACATGTGCATTTTTTTTGTGAGTTCAATCTACTCCTGCAGTATCTAGTTGTTCCCCACCTGCCAGATGAGGGTTGTTGGATTTTATCAGGGTTGTTCTTCTCCTTCTCGGCTAGCTCTTCTCCTCCTCCTCCTCCGCCTCCTCCTCCGCCTCCTCCTCCAGTTTCTCCTCAACCATGTCTGCATCAACTTCCACCTCCACTTCCGTCTTTGCCAACTCTTCGCCAAGCTCTTGCCAACTCTCTTCGCCAAGCTCTTCGCCAACGTCCGAGCTCAGTGGGCACCGCTGGTCCTCAATCTGGGACCTTCCCAGCTCAGTGGGCACCGCTGGACTTCAATCTGGGACCTTCCCAGCTCAGTGGGCACCGCTGGACCTCAATCTGGGACCTGTTCAGCTCAGTGTGCACCGCTGGACTTCAACCTGGGACCTTCCCAGCTCAGTGTGCACTGCTGGACCTCAACCTGGACCTCAACGGCCAGATAGAATGCCAGAAGGTATGCCAGAGAAAATGCCAGATAAGATGTCAGATAGAATGCCAGAAGAGATGCCAGATAGAATGCCAGAAGATGTGCCAGATAAAATGCCAGAAGATATGTCAGATAGAATGCCAGAAGATTTGCCAGTAACAAATCGATAAATGTCATGGTGGGGATCACACGAAGTAAAGTAATTGAGTTATTGACTTCCTGAGAATATTTGTGCATGGTTTGCCTCGGCACATCATACGTACATTTGGCTGCAGGCCATCCAGGAGTTCTTGGCAGGGCTTGCCAAGCAGCCAGAGGAAACGGTGCGGGAGGTCCTCCCGCGGGAAGTCTTCCCGGACTGGTTTAGAGGGAAGGTTCTGGAAGTTGTCTCCATGGACCTGGCTTGTGGGAGCAGCTTGCTCAGCTTGGCGTTTTGAGAACGCATGGTTTGCGCAAGATCATTGCCGCTTTTGTGTTGTCAACTTCGCATTGTTTATGAACCTTTTTTGCAATACCGTCACTTTTCAATCCAGACTTTCAGTTTACACGGCTCAAATCCGATTAATGTAACATTTTGCACTGGAAGAGAGTGGCAATTTCATGTTTCGTCCCATTCCATGCCCAGGTGACCTCAGTGGTAAGTATGTGCCAACCCACTTCATTAACGGACGGCCTGTCTACAAGAAGGACTGCAGATGTTCCTAAGAATCCATTTCCACAAACCCCCAAAAGATCTCAAAATCGATTACTCCATATTACTCCCAGTAACAGGTTTTTGAGAGTGTTTTGTGGATGCATCTGATTTTTTCAAGAACCAATCTTGTCAGACTGCAGTCCATAGTTGTCCCAGATCTATTGGGACATCATTCTAAAAATAAGGTCCTAAGGCACCAAAACCAGATGCCGTCAGGAAACTGTTTGACTTAGTTCAAGAACCGTTGATCTCAGAACATGAGATTTGGTTTTAGTCCAGAGGTTCTGAAATTTCATGAGCGCGGTCTCAAAGTGATGTGGTTCCCTTGTTTATTGCCTGATCTGGAACAGGAGGGTGGTGGTGTGTACCTCTCCTACTTCAGTGGCGAGGGCTGGTGGCCTGATCCTCCAGAAATTATGGTTCTGAACTACCACGCCCGATCTGGTGGTGGGGATATAGAGTTATAGAAACTGGAGATCGCTGTACAATGCTAATTGGAAACTGCAACGTGCAAGTGACGTGTTCATTACCTTGTGCTGTTTGGCATTGTCTCTTGTATATGCGCTTGTACTCCAAGTATCTTTCTTTGGTAGCAATTTCTTTTCAGCCAAGTCAAAGTCTGTGAAAACAGTGTCAGCAGCGATCCAGTTGCTCTGGTGCTGTCCAGCAGTGATCAAAACATTGACATCAATTTGAACGATGAGATGCCCCATTGAGCTACCATCAGTTGGTTCTCATCCATACCAGCAAGATCCTCGTCATGTGCCATATACTGCGGCTTTTTTTTCACGTTCCTTCTGTTTGTTCCATTTCCAGGGTAATGGATTTGCGTTTACAGCTCGTTTACAGCTCATGTCAACAAGATCGGAAAACTCTTTGCAGTATCACAGATGGTTGCTTGGACGGTGATAAAAAATCTGCCGTGCTTGGTCAAGAAGCTGCTTGGGACATCTGCGAATTGGCGAAAGTGTCAGCGACCATGTTTCCCATAACCCATCGTTCCCCCAGTAAGTCACCTGCAGCGTCAAGTGGCTGACGAGATTTATTTTTGCGAATCCTGAAGCATCCTTTCTTCCAAGATTTGTTGAGACTCTCCACCAATTCATAGTTTGCCACTTCATGGCCCCATGTAGTCAAGTCGTGCGTTTCACGAAAACATGTCACGTTCGCTACAGATTGAGAATCTGTGACAATGTGCGTATGGATCATGGAAGTGTCCAGGCATGCTGATTCGGTCGCACAAATCACAACGTTCTCCTCCTGAGATGGTTTGTCGACCTGGTGTCATCCCAATCATAAAAGGTGTCGGCAAAGTCGTCCAACTTCCGTGGCTAGTTGCGTCATTACCATAGCAGCTATAGCATGATGTTCGTCCGCCATGTCACGGACCAAAGCGAAAGCCGAAAGCTGTCAGCTGTCGGGTGTCAGCCAATGCACCATCATAAAGATGACGTGGATCAGCATCCACCACAGCTACCACTTTCGCTCTGGCCAAGGGTTCACGAGCTGTGCTAGTATTCATGTGAGGACATTCCATTGCTATGTCAGATTACCTGTAATTACGGAAACTTCGCTGTTTGCAGGATATCATTTTGTTATAGAACAGTACAAGCCTCAGGATATGCAGTTCTAGATTGAGTGGTTATCTGACAATGAAGAAGTCTATGTGGTCGGCTTTCAGCATGATCACGCAAGTCAAATTTGGTTTCCTGATCCTTATCCCATTTACTTTTTAGGGCGTTGGTCTGGAATCCTCTGGTAATATTGAATGGGATCATTTTCTGATGAACAAGATAAATTTTCGAGAAAATTGCAGGCTGCAACGGGATATTAACCTCATTTTGTGGTATTCCTTTACGTTCAATAAATTCATTAAATGCAAATCGGCACCAGTGTCTGCCGGCCAATTTGATATGGTGGAAGATGTCTTGAGGCAGCACAGGATCTGATCATTCCTGCGGATGCAGGCATCTTCGGAACTAGTCGCAGGACCAAAGGACCCCATCTATAGCAAAAGGAGGGCTAATTATTTTAGGATTTTTTTTTTGATCAGGTTTAGGAATTATTTTTGGATTCCTGCTTCTCTGCGTTTCCTGCTTCTCTGCTTCTCTGCTTTTTTGCTTTTCTGTTTTTCCTGTTTCTTTGCTTCTCTGCTTCTCTGCTTTTCTGCTTTTTTGCTTTTCTGTTTTTCCTGTTTCTTTGCTTCTCTGCTTTTCCTGCTTTTCCTGCTTCTCTGCTTTTCTGCTTTTCCTGCTTCTTTGCCTTTCTGCTGTTTTGCTTTTGTGCGTTTCCTGTTTCTTTGCTTCTCTGCTTTTTTGCTTCTCTGCTTTTTTTTTTGCTTTGCCTGCTTTAAATACTTGATTTTCGTGTAAGATGCATTTTGCACAGTATTTACATCCCTGAGTATCACATGACCAACCTTCTCTTGAAAACTAGCAACGTAACATGTGAGAAGAGGTGCTTGGATTCGGGGAGTGGGCAGCTGTGCACCTGTCTTATCTCACGGAGCTGGATTTGTTGATGAGTTGATGACAAAGAAGTCGGAGCTGAGAAAGGGGATAAGATCAGAAAGCAAGGCAAGCGCAGATCCACCTGACCTGGCTCTGCACCAAAGCCTCCCAGACCGTCTCCGGAACCTTCTCCGGAACCCTGTTGAACCTGACCTGGCTCCGCACCAAACCCTCCCGGACCTTCTCCCGAACCGGAACCCTGTTGAACTTGACTTCGCTTTGCACCAAGGCTTCCTGGAACCTTCTCCGGAACCTTCTCCGGAACCCTGTTGAACTTGACCTGGCTCTGTACGAAAGCCACCCAGACCTTCTCCGGAACCTTCGGAACCTTCTCCGGAACCTCGTTGAACCTGACCTGGCGCCTGCACCAGTGCACACCGGAGCTATTTTGGGCTGAAGACCCCATTAGCTTACGCTGTTGGGGAAAAACATCAATACATCTGGATTTACTAAAGGATTAGTGAGCTTTCTAGTTAACCCACTGTGGGTAAAACAATGATAAACCACCTCATTTTTGATGGTCCCTACCACCCATTTATATCCATTTATAGTGATTTTGGGGATGGTTTATGATTGTTTTAACCACATTAAGCAACGTTCAAAGCTGCGAAGAGGTCATCGCCTGGAGCTGCAGATCACCGACGGGCCGCTGGAGGGCACCTTCCTGACGGTTGGGGAGGAGCTGGGAGAGCGGTAAATGCCGTGGTGGCGATTCCCCATATCCCTAGGTTGTCATATGTTATGATATTGTTAATCCTTTCCAATATGAAATACTTCCTGTTGAGGCGGTTGGTTTACTATTTGGCAACTTGCTAGGGGTAAAACACCTAGTTCAGAACTAAGTAGCTAGCTAGGAGTAGAGATGGCATGTCATGTAAGACACTTGACGTGACCGCAGCCCCTTTTAGCACATCCGTGCTACTCGAGGAAAAAGTGAGGTGACCGAGTCAACAGTACTGTGTTGTCACCACCTGTGTTTTTGAGCCCAATACGCACCCACCGTGTAACTTCGCTGTTTGCATGGTAGCGGAGCTGTGAGGGTAGACCCTCCGCTCCAAGGTTCAGTGCGGGTCGATCCGCCGGCTAAGGCCGAGATCGACATCGCCAATCCCAGCGGGTAGCCCCGCGTGCCAAGGCACGTGTTATAAACCCCAACAACACGACGTCCTCAGGACAGGATCACGTAGATCCGTGGAATAGATCCTCCAGTTGGTGGGATCGAAGCTGGCAAAGCCAAGACCAGTGGCACGACCGCTCTTGGCAAGACAACGGGGATTGGGACAGCCGAGCCCGATCTACGCAGCCAACGTCCTCTACGGAGACGAGAGGCTGGAACCGTCGTTCCCGAGCGTCCTCTGCCGCCACCTGGCAGGAAGAGGCAGCCCAGTCAAATCGAACTCCAAGGAGAGATAGCCGATTCACTCAAGACAGGAATCGTCGTGGACATCGATCCGTTGCAGCGACCCAGCGCCGGATCGATCGAGGACAAGAGCGCCGAAGACAGGCTGAGCTAGCAGCCCAACAGGCGCAAGCAGCGACTCAGACAGAGCCGCAGCAAGGAGACACCGCTCCTCCCGAGCCAAGTAGACCCCCACGGGTGTCCACTAGCGAGAGGAGAGCGCGGTCAGCCCCGCCCCCAGGCCAAGCAGCCTTAGAGGCGAACGAAGAGGCTGAAGTTAGCCTGGTCCCTCGGAAGGATCGCAGGCGAAGAGACAAGGCCGAGACGAAGGCCAAGTCACAAGAGCCCATTCCAGAAGAAGAACTGGAAGAGGTTCTAGAGGAGGAGCTACCAGCTTCTTCCTCCGTTCGTGTGCCCACTCCTCCAAGGGTACCGGACGAGCACTACATCAGCGAAGCCCGGCGCATTCTGGACCAGCCTCAGCCAGAGGTCCCAGAAGAGATCGCAGCCGCGGCAGCTGACGCGCCAGCAGAAGAATCTGGCAACGAGACGGAAGTTGAGTGGGGAGATTCGCTCTCGAGCTACAGCAGCTACGAGGTGTGCGAGATCCCTGACCTGGAAACCGCCAGGCGAGAAGCAGAAGCTGTAGCAGCCCAAACCAAGTGGCTGGAGCAGCGTCGTCTCCAAGCACCCCCACTGTACGCAACGGGAGTTGCGGGGAGCACCGCACGGTCCTCCGCCGACAGCAAAGGCCCAGCAGTTGAGGCCGAGCTGAGCAAGGCATTGGACTTGTGTGACCAAATCCAAGGGGCTTTGATGTCACTCTTTTGAAAAAGATGAAAGCATTATTTCTCCAAACAAAAATTTGTGAACCCTCACAAATAAGGATCAACAGGAATCTCTCTGAGTGGTGGTAAACAAACGTTTGCGAAGCGTTGAAACGTCCAACCAAATCTAGAAGCAAACAATTTTGGCGTTCAACTTCCCATTTCTATTTCTGAATTTTCGATGTGGTATTCATCAATTCCATTGGAAACACCACATCATTCACACGTCACATCGTCATTTGTAATGCTGTGACTTTTCCCTATCAAGTGGTGGGAGGGCGGGAGTCCCTTTAAAACAAGGGGCAATTTTTTCAGAAGAACGCGGTGCTCTGGGTTTGGTCACTTGGCTCTGGTACAAACCGTGTACCAGGTTCGAGTGGTCCAGCCTGCGGCACATCTGTATCGGTAGTGCCATGGGTTATTCTATCTGGACTCTTTTTCCAGCAGTCGCAGAGTTTTTCCTTTCTTCTGACATACGTTTTTCCACTGGGGGCGCTGCGGGTATGTCATTTTGCAATTTTGCTTTGGCAGTGACAATTCATTTTTGCTCGTATCAAGCTCTAGTGGGAAGTCTGTTCAAGCACAATTTATCGGTCTTGGAGAATAGAATCGTTGGACCAAATGTGGGAAGTTTCAATGCAGCCTGGATCTGGACCTGTTTTTGTATGGCGATTTGCACTCCATTATCCGCTGGCCATTTCATGGAGGTGAATCTCAAACAATATTTATTTTGGGCAGTGAGCTTCCTTTTTCTGCAAGCATTCTTGCAAGTCTGTCGAGAATTTCAGCATGCATTAGTGGGGCAAACTTTGCACTACTGGTTTATTACCTCTGTGAATGGTCGTATTGTTCATGCAATGCAGTCTAGCAACATATTTCCTTCGTGGAGCCAGGCCCGTCAACAACTGGAGACCAGGTACACCACGTGGCGGCCAACTTACTCCAGGATTTTATCAATTTTAAGTCTCCACAGGTCCAGCTACGAGTGGAGAGCGATCGGTTGCTCTGTCCTTTGGTTATCCGGACTTGGATTTAGTTTGAAGGGCAGACGACTCTCTCGTTCGGTTTCAGAGAAGCTTTGGGTCATATTGCGATGCAAATTTGGAAATTTCCGGCAGATGTTGCAGAATTTTTCAGGCAACCTTTTCCCTATCTTGTTTGCATTCGACAGATCGGTGGACAAATCTTTCTACCAGGATTATAGTTTTTGCAGGTATTGCCTCCACGTACAGAGACTATTGGGATGGTTCGCCTGCTTACAATGTTGGCCCATTTTGTGCTTCGTCACAGTTCAGTTAGCGGATGGAGCAGACTTGGATTTTTATTCCATCGACAGTGCAAGCGGATGCCCTTGGCCTGGAAGTGACTCATCTGCGCACAACAGCGCTTCGATGTCATGGTTGGTGCCTCTTCTTTGCTCAGCACTCTGTTTACTCGCCACTTGGGTGCTTCGGGAGTGGTGGAAATTTTTACCACCAGCATCTGTCGTGGAGGGAGTTGACGACGCTATGATTGGGTCAATGTTTGGTCGCATCAACGCTGAAAGCGACATTTCGAGACGAGAAGTAACTTTTCTGAATGGTCAGCTTTCTGAATTATCGTCCGTGGTCAGAAGACTTAGAGAAGACCTCTACGAGGTTTCTGCAGATCACGAAAGGCTGGCAGAACAGGTCGAATGGCAGCATGTTGGAATGGTACGCCTTGGAGGTTTCAATCCCTTCGAGGGCTTGTCGATAGACCAAAGACAGCAAGTTTTTGCAAGGGAGCGGCGAAACATGATGGCGTACCGCGCAGTGGGTCCCGATAGGTTCATGGCGACGGTTCTTCACCAAGATCGGTTGCTAGGCCTACAGAGCGACTTCAATGCGGTTGGAGGTGTTGGAGCAAGGTTGGACTATCCCAGAGGAGAGTCACCGGCAGAGAACCACCCTCTCATTGAATTCAATGATGTGGGGGACGGATCAGGATTGCCTCAAGACGTTCTTGGGGCGATAGCGCGCAACAAATTGCAGACAGAGTTGTGCAACTGCCTGGTGAGGGAAGATTTTATCACAGCTCGCCTTTTTCAGCAGACGCTCCTATTCTTCATAGATGTTTCCCATCAAGACAGGACTCTGGATAGACAAGACCAGGAGCATCTATTTACAGGTCTGGGCGACCGCCTCGAGAGCTTGTCGGAAAGGTTACGTGGAGAAGATGAAGCTCGGGCAGAATACTATCTCGCCCTGGCTGGCAGGTTTCGTGGAGTGGCGTTGTCGCGCCCAACTTGGGTTCTCTAGGACGCAGCAAAGTTCACTGTGATCCTGATGGACAACAATGCATGGAACAAATGAACAGTTGGAGAGCCCAGGTTTTGTCATGACCGAGTCTGGCGGTCTTTAGTGACTGAGTCTGTTGACGCGAATCTCCATAGTCATGTCGAAGGTTAGACACCAAACAGGGTATTATCTGTTTGATGTATCATGTACTTCATGACTCGTTGGCATACCAAGCAAGTCGGTTGAAGCCAAGTTGTCCTGGGATGTCTAGTGTCCCTCCCGGTTTGAAGGGGTTGATAGTTTTTCTTTGGATGCCTATTTGCAAGTTTTTTCAGTTTCTGACATGAACCGAGCTCCAGACAATCATGCTGTCGGAAACTTTGATGCTCGTTTTCCAGTCAGGTTCAAGGCCCTTAATTTAAAAGGACCGATATGAATTCAGGAAGTAGGCATTAAAGTTTCTTCCAAACTAAATCCTCTGACAATCAGGCAGTCAGTAATTGGATGTCCCAAATTGTCAGCAAGAACAATGTTCGGAATCGGGCTGCTCTCCCCGACAATCAAACTGTCAGGAATTTGAGGCCCAGTTTTTTCCAAACTTGCATCTCCCGACCATCATGTAGTCGGAAATTTGATGTTAATTTTCCAATCACCAGGAATTTCAAGCCAGAATTTCGAACTCGCATCTTAAAATAAAAATGAAAGAACTGACAAGCATGAAGTCAGGAAGTGAACATTCTTTTTCTCAAAACAATCCTCTGGCAATCAGGCAGTCGGAAATTGGATGTTTTGAAGTTGCAACAATTACATAGTTCACCGTCAGGTTGATTTCTCCGACAATCATGATGTCACGAACCTGGAAACCCACTTTCTTTTCAGGCCACAGTTTCTGACAAACATGCTGTCAGAGTTAGTACTGGGTTTTGCAAAGCCCTTATCTTAAGGGGACTGCTTTTGCGAAACTTTTTCGGGTCTCTGCGTCTGCGGCGTTCGATTGCCATGAGTCGCAAATTTACAGGGGCACCGCCACCTTTGTCGACCCATCCAAGTGGCAGGTATTGGGGTAAACCTCCGGCTTTGGTACCACCTGGACACAAAGGCAAAGGAAAAGGTGGCCGTATTGTCCTCGCAGCACCGGAGGAGTCCATTTGTGACACCATCGACCACAGCAATTTGCGGGGAATTTTGAGGGACCTTTGCTACTGGCAGAGCCACGTCACGACAGTGGAAGAGCTTGCTGGCAAAGTGACGTCTGCCGATTGGTACCCTTTGCTGTTGGGCAAACTTGCTGAGTCGGTCATCGTAATATCAGGTGCCCCCAATGTCGGCAAATCCAGCCTAGCAGTTCACCTGGCCAAGACCTTGGGTTTGATGCGGACAAAGACTACGAGCAGAAATTTCTGGCTGTTCGCTCGTAGCGAAAGACCGTATTTTTCCCTCTGGGTGTATTGCACCGATTCTTTCTGGAGTGAGCAGGAACCATCTTGGTCCAGGATGAGACAGTCAGTTTCGTCCATCACTTCAAGCGAAGAATTTGCCACTGGAGCAGCCATCCTCGAAGGGCACAGGGTCTTTGCTTTTCCGGGCTATGCAGACTTGGCCACCACTGTGGTTTACCTGGCCGCTACCGACAAGCTCTTGTTTGAGCGAGGGACGGAAGCTGGGTCAATTCGAAAGCATAAGCTATTCTTGTCGAACACCTTAGAGCAACTCCAAAAGCTCAACAAGATGATCGTCATGGAAGGTGAAAAGTCACAGGTCTATTTGGTGTGCCAGACCTTACAAGTCGCCCTCCTGGAAGACGCGAATTTGGACGCTTCACATCTGTCGGCGGACATTGAACTGGACGGCAGGTGGACATTCTAAGCTGTCTGTTTTCACAAACGGGCCGAGCAAGTTACAGCCGACTCGAGATAATTGTTTTTGCTTGACAACGAGACAACATTTTCGATTTCCGTCAATATTTGTACAATTCAGGTTTCACAATGTGCTGGCCTTTTTGGCTTTATTCGATATTTTCTGGGACGTGGCAACGCAGCCCATCACTCAGGCAGGCACAAGCCTCAAAGCAGGACAATCATGAAGTCCAGAGAAAGTTTGCCTCCAACCGTCAATTTGTTCGGGGGTCAGTCGGGACGCCTGAAGGCAATTCAAGCATCTCAGGCAACCATGGGATCCAATGTCAGTCATCATCACTGGATCTAACACCCTGAAAGCATCTAGCATTTCAGAAACCAATGGATTCATTGACCCACGCCTGTAAATTGGGGATTCAGACCCTTGACGGCATTATCACTTGGATCCAAGATCTTGAAAGCATCTAGCATTCAGATACCAACGGATTCATTGATCCATGACAGTTAATTTGGGATCTGGAACCTTGATGGCGTCTTATTGTCAACTTTGTTTGCAGTGTGAAATCTGGGATTACTCAAATCATCGTTTGCACGATTTTCGGTTGAGTTTTGAAACCGATTACTTCCTGGGCCAAATCCTCGAAGTGAAACCCACCTTCACTTGAGTACCAGTAACACATTGAGAAGGAGGAGCAACACATTGAGAAGGAGGGTTTTCAGCTAGCTAGGACACTCAACCTGTGGATCCCCGAGGAGTATAGAGATCAGTCTCTAACACCTGGTTCCATGTTTTGTGGCCGTTTTTCGGAATTCCACGTGTGTTAGACTGCTGTGTTTTCAAAAATTTGTTTTGATTAACGGGCGATCAAGTGTCACACAGTAACTCAGGATACCCCTGCCCTTCCCCTTCGGTTGGCCTTTTGAGTTGAACCAACACTTCTCAATGGTATGGCCGGTTTTCCAGCATATGGCGCAACGATCCTTCTCCTGTTGACCTTTGCCACCTTTGTTGTTGTGGCTGTCTTTCCCTTTTCCTTTGGCCTCTTTTCCTTTGCCCTTCTTATTATCCTTTCCCTTGCCATCTTTTCCTTTCCCCTTTCCTTTGCCATCACCAACAAGGCTGATGTCCATGGCATCTGGATCTCTTGTGCGTGCGGCGGCTCCCGCATACGCGGCTGATGGCCTCCAAACCTGCTTTGCTTGCAGATAGGACACCACCACCTCACGCACAGACTGATACGTGGAAAGGGTTCCAATGTGCATGGAAAGGTGTTGCTTCAGGGCGGTTGGCGCCTCAGTAAGGACTACAGCTCTTTTGTCTTCGTCACTGATGGCCTTACTGGGACCATATTCGGCCTCATATTTGTCAAGGTCAGCTTCCCACTCTTGGAGTGCCGCTGAAAACTCTGCTTCCTTTGCAGGAAACTTGGGACTGAGCAACGAGCGCCGCCAGATCAAACTCTTGGAGTGATTGTCTGGGGCCATTTCACGCCACAACAGTCTCCAAAACTCAAAACCATTTTGGTCTCGAATGCCACGGGCAATCTTACTTGCCACTGCCAATTCTTGAGTCCACGAGTTCAGCATTGCAAACAATTGCCTCCCTCGGGATTTGGCTTCGTCAGTCATATCGACTGGATCCACAAAACTGGTGAGCTTGCGTGCATTGTCCAAGTCTGCTGGAAAGTTTTCGTCCAGCAAAGCCAAGTATGTTTCTACTTGGAAACTGAACCGTTCCCATTGGTCTCGATCCTTTAAGGATTGAGGCTGTTTCACAGACTTGAGCACGTCAATATGATTGACCGGCTTACTGCTTCTGGCGGGTGTTCCCGCGCTCTGGAGCGGGGGAACTTGCCCTTGGGCGACGCCTACGTTCGCGGTCTGCTGCAAGGATTGCTGCAATAGTGCCATGACGCCTGTCAGGCGCTGGTCCAGATCTTGCTTTTCCTGCTGCAGCTGGGCGTTCTGTTGCGCCTGGCTCTGATGGGCGATATTCAGCGCTTGCATCTGACTCGCTAGAGCATCCATCCGCAGCTGCATTTCGCCGATGACCTGTTGTGGGTCTGTCTTCGCGTTCTTCTTCGGGCCTTTCGTCCACGACCTCAGTGGGCAATGGAGGCTTCGGTTGTTGGCTTGATTGGCTCTTATTTCTCCACAAAACCAGGATCAGTTGAGACTAAGTCAGCACTGGTGGTGGAAGTTTCAAATGTTAATTTGCAATCCATATAATTATATTAAATTATATGGTGTACCGTTGTGATGCAAGGTAAGCAGTATTCATGTAAATGTACCATTTACATAAATTAAACTTACTACAAAAAACGCAGTTGCCGACGCTTCGAAAAAGAGAACACAGGCGCACAACACTCGGACTTTATATTGATTTCCTTTTTGCTTCCAGTAATTGCACAGTCGGGGGTAAATCCAAGGCCGGTCGTGGTTCCAGCTGATCTTGTTGTAGGTGCATTGGATGGGTCATGATTCCATCATTGTCGAACGTTGACACGAGGTGACATGATGCCAAGTGTCAGAGCACCCGATAATTCCCATTTCCTCAATTTTTTGGGTGGGAGTGAAAAACGGGGTGGGTGAAAAAATTGCCCCTTGTTTTAAAGGGACTCCCGCCCTCCCACCACTTGATAGGGAAAAGTCACAGCATTACAAATGACGATGTGACGTGTGAATGATGTGGTGTTTCCAATGGAATTGATGAATACCACATCGAAAATTCAGAAATAGAAATGGGAAGTTGCACGCCAAAATTGTTTGCTTCTAGATTTGGTTGGACGTTTCAACGCTTCGCAAACGTTTGTTTACCACCACTCAGAGAGATTCCTGTTGATCCTTATTTGTGAGGGTTCACAAATTTTTGTTTGGAGAAATAATGCTTTCATCTTTTTTCAAAAGAGTGACATCTTATTTCTCCACAAAACCAGGATCAGTTGAGACTAAGTCAGCACTGGTGGTGGAAGTTTCAAATGTTAATTTGCAATCCATATAATTATATTAAATTATATGGTGTACCGTTGTGATGCAAGGTAAGCAGTATTCATGTAAATGTACCATTTACATAAATAAAACTTACTACAAAAAACGCAGTTGCCGACGCTTCGAAAAAGAGAACACAGGCGCACAACACTCGGACTTTATATTGATTTCCTTTTTGCTTCCAGTAATTGCACAGTCGGGGGTAAATCCAAGGCCGGTCGTGGTTCCAGCTGATCTTGTTGTAGGTGCATTGGATGGGTCATGATTCCATCATTGTCGAACGTTGACACGAGGTGACATGATGCCAAGTGTCAGAGCACCCGATAATTCCCCTCTGTGACCAGTGCTCTGGCAGGAACACTCTGCAAGCGCTCGAACGTGCTTGCTGCTTAGGCCGAGGTTTTCCGAAGCACGCCCCAAGGTTGTCCTCATATAGTTTTGGCATGCGATTTCCTGGATTACGGAGGGGAGTGGCCGAACCGACTCAGACCCGTCAATGCCACGTGGACACGTCAGATAAGGTCCAACGAGACTGTTGGTCCGCCGAATCGCCTCGGTTGGCAAGTCCTCCACGTCGGTCTGAATAACTGCATTTGCATGAAAAACAAAGCGCTCTCGCAAAAATTGCACCCAGGGAGGTCAATGATCTCAAAGAATAAAAAATGACCTTGATGTACTGCTGTCCGGAAAATATGGTATCGTGTTGTCCTGTAAAAACTCAACGACTCTGACGCAACGTGCCTTGATCGGATTGATGAATGTATGGAAAAACTAAACCGGTTGAGCCACTTTGCTTCGCAATATAGATTTGCAGCGTACAGCTGAAAGATCGTTCCCTTCACGGAAGGGTCCTTCAGGCGTAGGGTGCAAACAAAGCTTCGTCGCGCCTTTCGAGTCCATCACCAGGTTTGGACACCGCAGGGGCAGAGGAAACTCCCACATCCGTAGCAAGCATCCTGAAGAAGATGGTCCAAAGTGGGGTTCCTCATCTAGTCCCCGCCCGATGCAATGGTAAAACCGAATAACAGGAAGACGCCGATCACACGTAGTCCACTGAATCGTGTCTCAACCAAAATTGCAACAAAAAAATTAAAGGCCCTCGCTTCCTTGACCTGGTAGTGCTGTGGGGTTTGCCCGTCAGGGGTCAGCCCCAAGCTCGCTGCAATGTGAAGCTGCCACTCATCGGAGCGGCGTTGCAGAGCAAGAGTTTCCCTCAAATCAAGGGCAGCCCTTTTGTTCAGCGAGTGCCCTGTGCCCTTTCCATGTTTTCCAACCTGGTGCGAAGACCGTTCACCTCGTCAGAAAGTTGTTGAATTCGACGGTCTTGCTGGGCTCGGTCCGTCTCGCAACTGTCAAAAAATTCCCAGGCGGAAATGTGCCTGATGAAGAATACCTTGTAGTCCTTCGTCTCGTCCTTGTCAATGCTCTTCACATGGCCGGATTTCAGGCCTTCTTCGATAGCTCCTGCCAAATCTTCTGACCAGATCTGTATCGACATCTTCAAAGGAAGGTCACCCATCTTCGTGGCCATTGGGAGTGGTTTTCTCGATTGAAAAGAGTAAACTCGAACCTCACTCGATCTCCTGTTTGATATCCTGGCGAGGAAATGCGACAATTGGAGTCCGTCCTCGGCCACGACCCTGAAACCTGAGTGTCTGCGGGGTGTGGGTTCCGAGTCTTCGCTATCAACGTCCAGGTTTTCCCTGGGCGTCAGCATGGCTGTACGGCTTCCTCGAGCCTGGTCCTGACCTTCGCCACATTTAGAGCTGTGAGCCCACGATTTAGTAGGAGAGAAAAGGGTGATGGTGCCAAACATTACCCCAGAGCCACTCCGGAATGCAGAAAGGAGTTGCAGGTATCACTGAAGACAATGCGTCAGTGATCTCTGCAGGGCCATATGCATCTCAAGTTGGTGGTCAAAGTGTAATCACCCTTCCATCCACGACCACTTCCAACAAAGGGAAGAACGTTGGAATGATCGGGGAACACCGACTTCTCATGGTCAAGGCCACCAGCAGCGGGCAACACCGCCATGTTTCACCAAAGGCCATTTTGGCCATACCAGAAGGTGGAGAAATCTCTACTGGCAATGCCATTTTGGCAAAGGAATCTCTTGTATCCAAGTTGGAAGCAATTTTTGCCTATCGAGACAAACCTGGATGGCACGACCCTGATCCCAACACCAAGGTGTTTGTGGTGAAAGGCAAGAATGGTGCCACACGAAAGTATGCAACACCAGGGTCGCAGTATCCTGGCTACACGTTTAGGTCAACGTGGCAGTGGAATGAAGAGTCCAACGCCTGGGATTGCAAGGAGTTCAGAAAGAAATGGAAGCTCCTGCATGAGCCACACGAAACGTTTCAAGGTACCAGGGTATGGGCACTTCAAGTTTTCCAAAGAAGTGACACTGCACGAGTGACCAAGGCTCCCAGACCCAGTGTCCACTTTGAAAGTGACAACTGCTACATCCAATGGGCAGATGGCAGGAAAGCCACGTTTGCCAGGCAGGGCAAACAGTTTCTCCTTCCGTTTGAAGAGTTGGAGCAACCTACCACCAGATATGGCAAGGTGGCAGCCATCGATGAAGATGCAATGGCAGTTGAAGCCTATGCCATGCAAGAGGATGAAGAAGCCGAGGCAGTGCAAGAATATGCCAGGCGTGAAGAAGAAGTGAGAAAGGCCAAGGAGCTTCTGGAACAAGACCCCGTTCTCTTGGCAGACCTGGAGGAGGAAGCGGAAGCCCCGCCACCTGTGGAGCCAGAGGGGTTGTCAGAACCTATAAGCCCCACTGAGGCGCAGGTGGAATCCCACCGCCTTACACACCTACCGTTTCAACCATGGTGTGAAGAGTGCGTGTCGGGTAAGGCCAAACAAGATTGGCATAGGAGGGATCAATCCTCAGCGCGTGAGGGAACAGGGTTGATCCAAATGGATTACTTCTTTCTCTCTCCTGAGAAGGAGGAAGAGGTTGAAGATGAGTCAAGGCTGGTCACAATCCTGTGTCTGACTGACACGGTGACAGGTTGGCCGCTGGCACTTCAACTTCCCAACAAGTCAACCGAGATAGCCCAGTCCAGGTACTGTCTGCAAAATGTGGACCTCTACCTCAAGAACCTTGGGTACAGCAAAGTCATTCTGCAGCATGATGGCGAGCCCTCAATCAGAGCACTGGCTGAGTCAATCCAAAGACATGTTGGGTCCAGCCGAGCCTCTGTGCGGGAGTCTCCGCCCAAGCAGCACCAATCACAAGGAGCTGTGGAATCCATGAATGGGTTTGTAGCAAGCCAAATCCGAGCTTTGTGGCTCGACGTCAGGAAGCGGTATCCTTCCTTGGACGTGTCCAGCAACTTGACACCGTGGCTTGTGCGCCACGAGGCATGGCTGATAGCACGTTTCCATGTGAGAGGAAAAGATGGGCTCACGCCCTACCGCCTGACAACTGGCAGCGACTACTCACACCCAGTCGCCATGCTAGGCGAAGTAGTTCTTGGTAAAGTACCGACCCCGAGGGGCAAGATGCAGCGAAGGTAGATCAAAGGCATATGGCTAGGTAAGCTGGACAGAGACGACAGCAATGTGCTTGGCACGTCGTCTGGGGCAATCGCCGTGAGATCGGTGAGAAGACTGCCAAAGGAATCGCAGATCAGTCAAGAGCTGATGAACAACATGAAAGGAATTCCTTGGCAACCCCGGGACGGGATGAGGCACAAGATCAACAGAGAGCTGTCACAGCCAGTGGCACTCCCAGCGCCAGCCGCAGCGGGTCCCACCGCGCTGGCGTCAGAACCCCCGGAGGAAGAACATCCGACACTGGCAGAAGATGGTCAAAACATTGACCAGGCTTCAGCTTGTCCGGGTGCAAGCGCTGCCTGATCATCCCTTATACTCGCTTCCCTCCTTGACCAAGTCCGCTCGGACTCATCGGTTCGTCCGGGAGGCTCTGAAGCGACGATGACCATCCCGCACCTCGGAAGGGCGGAGGCTGCCCGCTCGGCCTTGCTGCCGGCGGAGGATCTGCAGCTTCAGATCTTGCTGGCGTGGTGGGTACGCAGCTTAGCGCGTCGTCGTCGTCCGCGGGGATACCCGCTGGGAAGTCCTCGGCTTGGTCGCCAAGCCAAGCAGTCCAGGCAAGCAGGTGTCTTGCAGCATTTAGCAAATCACGAGATCTGGTCCCATATCCAAGAATGGGCCAGCTCCGAAGACAAGAGCAATCCAATGGCTTTGCAAAGGATAGCCAATGTGACGGATTTCGTCGACCAATTGCTCGACCCAGAGGAGGTCACCAAAGCGCGAAAAGTCCAACTTCAAAAGCTTTGGGAGCGAGGTGCCTTCACACCCGTGCACCGTCAAGAAATCCCAAAAGGTTCACAAATCTTCTCACACAAATGGGTTGACAAGTGTTCCAAAGGAGCATACAAGTCGCGTTTCACATGCGCTGACGTCAAGGCTCGCTACACAGCAGCCGAGGAGGAGGGATTGGACGTGTTCGTTCCAACTCCGACCCCAGAAGCGCACAATCTTCTGGAGGTCTATGCTCTGACAAAGGGTTACTACGCCCGAAGTCTGGACATCGTCGCAGCCTTCTTGATTGGAGCTGACCGAGGAGCCAGCGAAGGGAAGCATGTCTACATGCGTGCACCAGTTGAGTGGCACGACATCTTCCTTGAGTGGCTAGAAACTCTCAGCCCCGAATTGAAGGATTGGTACAAGGATTCGTTCAAAGAACTTTTCTTCGGGTTGGATGGAAACCTATACGGCAGAAGGACAGCCGGATCCGTCTACAGAAATGAGTTGGAGGAAATCCTCTGCTCAAAGGTTGATCCACGGCGGTATTTTTTCTCTCGTGGTGAGAAGGATCCATGTGTCTTCCGTTGTGACAAGTCAGGGATCATCCTGATTCACCACATAGACGACATCCGTATGGCTGGACCAAAAGAGGCTGTCAACCACCTGGTTGAAGTCGAAATGCCGAAACACTGTGAGGTCCAAGCAGGAGAGCTCGAAAGCGAAGGAACAGCTGTTGAGTACCTGGGTCGCACCAAGGTACGAACCAAAGATGCTATCATCACGATACCAGATGAGAAGCACATCAGAGCTGTCATCGCTGCTGCGGGAATCTCCGCCAGAGACCGCAGTGAGGTTCCTGCCAAACAACTGAACCTCTTAGAAACGGAGCCTCTTGGCGAGGCAGATGCCAAGCTTTATCGCTCGGCAGTAGGATCAGCGATCTACCTGTCGCTGGACAGGAGGGAGATCCAGTACGCGGTGAAAGAAGCAGCGCGACACATGTCGCAACCGCGAAAATGTGACATGCAAGCCGTCAAGACCCTTGCGGCATACTTGCAATCGCACCCACATGTTGGCCGAGTCACAACCTGTGATCCCAACTGTAGCTCAGAGTGGCCATGCGAATTGTATAGCGATTCGGATTGGGCCGGATGCCTAGAAACACGGCGAAGCACCGACTGTTACATAGCAGCTGTGTGTGGTGCAATCGTCGCATGTGGCACACAGACCCAACCGGGCCTACCAGCGACAAGTTCGCCGGACGCAGAGCTCAGGGGAGTTTCGAGGGCAGCTCGGGAAGCCATCTTCCTCAAGGAGCTGATCACCCGAGATTTTGGCCAGCAGTGCGGTAAGCCCCGCCTATGGACGGACAGTTCATCGGCAATGCAAGCTTCCAAGCGCATTGGACCAGGTTCCAAGCTCAGACACCTAGAAGTCTGTGAGTTTTATGTGCAAGGAGCTTTGCAGTCCAAGCAGATAGCTTTGGGCAAGGTCAAGGGCACTGTGAATTGTGCCAACTTCCTCACCAAACACCCAAAGAGTGGAACGGAAGTAAGGCAAGCAATGCCTAGGCTGCCTGGTTTAGGCATGTATGAAGCTCGTGACGGAGAAGATATGCTCTCTTCGAGCAAGAAGATCTCTGTCAAGGTCTCAACCGTGACCAAGCAGCATGCGTGGAAGACTCCTACGCCAGCTTGTGTTGGTTGGATCAAAGACCAAGATCGAGCGGGAAGAACCGCCACGGCCTATCGGCAAAATGGACAACTGGTCGGGTGCATCAAGGCACTTGTTGTCCTGAGCCAAATTCAGGCAGTGGCAGGGCAGCCAACGTACTGCCTGTCCCCATACCAATGGTATGCATGCTTTTCTTGGCCGCAATCGGCACTTGTGTGCTGATATGGAAACTGGCAGAACAGTTCATCGCTTGTTGTGTGGACTGGTTATGTCCAATCGAGCCAGTAGCACAAGAAACAGGCCATGAGGTGCAATTGCACATCCAAGATCAGCAGATCACCTTGCGACTCAGGGTGACTGCCATTAGAAACAATCAGCAGCTAACGCTGACCAATCCAGCGCCAGTGGCAACCCCGCGGTCAGAGCCGGCGGCAAACCCGCGGACACCAGCGGTAGCCCCGCGGTCTCCTGAGGAACTTACTCCTCGAGGGATCGAGAGGTGGCACGAAGAACGTTGGGTCCAAGAAGCCGCAGAGGCCAGAATGACCATACAGGAGTTGATCGAATGGCGCAACCAAGAAGAGTCTCTCCTACGAGGAGAGCATCCCGACGGCATGTCGGACCTCCAGGACTCTGAGTCAAGTGAGTCCGAGGCGGCACCAGCCAGTGCGGGCAGCACCGCTGAACAGCGGGCAGCTCCGCCTGAGCGGGCAGATCCGCCGACCCGGGAGCGAAGCCGATGCAGCCAGCATCGAGCAGAGCGATCCGTTTGCCCACATGTCTCCAGCGGAACTCGAACAATGGAGACGGGCTGAAGACCGGTTCCTGGGGATGTAGGGACGTCTCACCAGTAGCGTCTCACTCCGACAAGTCCACTCTAAGGAGGGTGGCAACTTGCTAGGGGTAAAACACCTAGTTCAGAACTAAGTAGCTAGCTAGGAGTAGAGATGGCATGTCATGTAAGACACTTGACGTGACCGCAGCCCCTTTTAGCACATCCGTGCTACTCGAGGAAAAAGTGAGGTGACCGAGTCAACAGTACTGTGTTGTCACCACCTGTGTTTTTGAGCCCAATACGCACCCACCGTGTAACTTCGCTGTTTGCACTATTGCATCCGTTCATGAACTTGTGTCCCTGCTAGAGGCCGCTGTGCAAACACCTGAGAGCCTGGAGGGAAAAAACACACACATATATATATATAATATTATTAGAGGGATGGGATTGATGATAAACGGTAAGACCAATCGAAAAAATATGAACCAAAATGGTGGTATAGAAAATGATAAGATGGGTGATGTGACCTTTGGATATATGGCTAGTTCAAAATTTCGATACCCTGGTTTCACATTCAAACAGCTGGTAGTTCTGGAATTCAATGTTCCCCGCACCATTCATGGCCAAATTTCTTAGCTTTTGACCCTAATATGAAATGCTTCAAAACTGGGGGTGCTCTTGGGGACGTCTTGCGGAAAACATGGGGCTTGAAATAGATTTGAACCATTTTAGCACCAACAGAAGCAACTTGGGATGGGTAAACCCCCCAATAGCAGTGACTGAAGTTGTACTGCGGACACCAGTCCGAGCTGCGGATAGAAACATGAGGGACTAGGTCAACATGCACGATTTGGGACCTAAGAAACGAATAGATATATTGACGGACTGGAACTTAGAACCTGACTTTGGACATTTTCCATGCCCCGAAAAAGTACCCGGAACTACCCGCTCAGATTTGGGTAACATATTGATAAAACATATGATATTTTTACGTTTTGCGAAACTGTTCACCGTAATCAGAACTTAGAACCACTACGAAAAATGGTGCTCGGAGAGCCAAAAATGACTACCCTCTCGCAGTTTTTTACCCGAAAAGTACCCGTAAAACTAGCTGAGTAATATGATGTGTTGTTTGATGGATTGAACGAACGATTCTACCTAAAATCATCATTTTAAATGGGTGGTACATGTCACTGTAAAAAGCATCCCCAAATGATAGGTTTATTCTTGGGTTTGCCATGGTTTGCCACATGAATGTGCTTGTTTGCCACATATGCTTGTTCACATGAAATCCGATTGGTGGTTGAATCCCATTAATCCCCTCTCCCTATTACTAAACGTCCCCCAAATACTAAAAACAGGCTTCCATCTCCAATTTCTGAAAATTTCAGTTTGGCCAATTTGACTTTTAATTGATCCCCTTTAGAAAACAATTTAAAAATCAACCTACCATTTGTGGGTTTCCCCCCTAATTCTTCAAACTAGTCAACCCCGGGGTGTTTAGTATTAGGGGGAAGCTTCGAAATCCAATTTTTGGCAATATTTTAATTGCGTTATATACAGAAATTTATCACGAAAGGTAGCTCCAGAGGGGCTACCTTGAGTTTTACTTTACGAAGTAAAGGGGAGGGCGGCCAGCCCCGTTACCTGATTCTTCAGGAGATTGCTAGTCATTTTAGTACCCCCCCCCACCCCCTGTGATTTATTTTGTTTTACGTGTCTACACAATGCATTCATGCATGTTGACATGTACACTTAATTCATATCTTTCATGCGCACTCCGCATGGCTCAAGACTAGCAAAGCCGCGTAGAAAAGATTCGCAGTCTTGCCGCTGACCGCAGGTGTTTGTACATAATCCAGGGCTCCCCTAATAGAGGGATAGCTACCTCAAAGTGGTAGCGGAGCCTGTGCCTTCGCCAAGTCTAGATCCGTGTGCCGAACTGCCGTTCTCTGCATACATTCCGTATATCGGACTTGCGGAGGCAACCTGTAGGTCAAGTTGGAGTAGCTGCCATGGTCTTAATCCACAACATGGATTCAGATGAAGAACAACTCCAGATTGTCTCTTATGAAGAGCCTGAAGCATATGCCGCCACCAGTCATTCCGAAAACCGGATGGGCATCAAAATGACACCGAAGGTTCCACCCCAATTTGATGGCCAATCAAGCTGGTTTGAATATGAAGATTTAATTGATGACTGGTTAGGGATCACAACATTGGATGCAGATAAACACGGACCATCATTAAAGAATGCCCTCATTGGTTCCGCTTCTTTTTATAAGTCGATGCTCGATAATGCCCTACTCCGAGATCCGGATCGTGGCCTCGCTCATTTCAAGGACACATTGAGACCATACTTCGTGAAGGGAGTAAATCATGTGTTCCTTTGGCGATTCCTCCAGATGTTTCGCACATATCGAGGCCAGAGCGAATTCGTGCACTGGATAGGGCGATTTGAGATCGCGCAGAAGCGTTTGTTGGCTTCTTGGTCCGATCTGCTGGACATATCCGATCTTCCCGAGGCAGGCACTCAGGCATTTACGGCAGCACTCACAGATGAGCAAAGACTGCACTATAATGCAATAGTAACAGATGAAGATAAGCTAGCTTATCAACAAGAATTGAGAGAACAGACCATAACCAATAGAAGGACCAGACATGCACAGCAGTTTCCATTGTCAGACAATTTGATGTCACTGATTTTTCTAGTGCAAGCAGACCTCAACGAGCAACAACGAGAGCGTTTTGTCTCGTCCATGAACATCCGTCAGATCGCAATGCCTCAATATACCTATCTCCAAGTGAAACAGCTGTTCTTAGAACTTTTTGCCGTTTCTCGCACAGGTGTTGCAGACCCAAACATCACGCACCGCAAGCGGTCCAACTTCTACGTCATCGACGAGGGCGAGACCGAGGAAGGTGAGTACGGATTTTGGGTCTTTGATGAAGAGACGGGTGAAGAAGGTTTCACAGGTCTGTACACCGAGAACGAGTTCTGGGTTCTCAGCGCCAAGGGTTCATACTCTAAGCGCCGCATCTACGGCAGGTCCTTCAAGAAAGGTAGACCAAAAGGTTATGGCAAGAAAGGAGGAAAGAAATCAAGACCCGGCTTCCGCTCGAGGTCAAAAGGCAAAGGTTTTGCAGCATGGGAAGATGACCAGCAAGACACAGCTTTCTGGGGAAAAGGCAAGGGCAAAGGAAAAGTAAAAAGGGCAAGAAAGGAATGATGAAAGGAAAGGATTCTTTCAAAGGAATGCCTTCATGGAAAGGAAAAGGAAAAGGTGATGCGAAGAACAAAGGAGGAAACAATCCATTTTTGTCACAACCTCCACAAGCTAATGTAGCACAGGCTGCATCATCCAGTGCATCACAAGCCCCTGAAAAACAAGAAACAGCCCATGCCGAAGAAAGCTGGAGTTATGACTATGACACATACTGGACAGACGACTGGTCAGGTTATGAATCCTACTATGGATATGACGGAGATTACTCCCAAGGTGATTGGTACAATTGGTCGTATTTTGCTTCCGCTGAGGAACTGACCGAATCCGAGGACAAGCATTCAGACATCGATTTCGAGGACGGACAGACCGACAAGATCAACCGGTTCTGTTTTTCAGGCATCCGCTTGTTCCGATTGTTCGGACACGAACTTGTAGAGGCCTTCACATTCGTGCTTCTGTTCGTGTCTGTTATGTACCAGTGCTTTACTGATTTGAACAGGTCCCTATTGAAGAGCATCCGCCAAGATGAGAAGAGTGTTTCTACCGGAAACGGTGATCTGCATTCGTTTCAGCCGCGCACAAGCCCGCTCTATTCCATCTCAACGGAAGAGTGTGTATTTCTCAATTATGATCACGGTGCCCAACAAGCATTGCTTTGTGAATATGTAGATCTAGGTTCTCATCCGACTTATGTCATTCTTGACTCAGGTTGCACTCGAGCCATGGGATCCCGCTTTGCCATTGATCGCCTTGTACAGGCTTGCCAACAACATCCCAAGCGTGATCACATTTGGTTTTCTAAGCAACCGTGTTCAAGTAAGTTTTCATTTGCCAATGGAGAACAATCTACTGTCAAGGAAAGATTAGTGATTCATTTTCGCAATGATCGTGCACAAACTGGTTGGATCACCGCATGCGTTGACATCCTGGACAAAGGTAAGGTTCCTATCCTCTTTTCAGTTGAACAAATGAGGAATCTTCGCATGAACATTGAGCACACTCCTGTAGGTGAGTTCATGACTTGTCCACTGTTTGGAATGCAGCGCACCGCGTTAGCGGTCAGTACGTCCAACCATCCAGTCCTTGACATTATGGCTCTTGCTACTTCCAGTTGGAAACCGATGTATAGCTTTCAGTCCGAAGACATCACATGCCCAGCATGCAATGGTAAACATCGACCACACACCAACAAAGAAGGTTGCAAGAAATTCAAGGGATCAGAGCCTAAGCCTGCAGAGGTGCCGAAACCGGCCAAGCCTGATTCTAAGAAGATTGTCAAGAAAACAATTCAGCCTGATAGTAAGTTAGAAGTGCCAGCTCAACCTTTTGATCCCGATGAAGAGCCAATGGTGGCCTCTGGGCCAAGTTCCGGTTCAAAGGACGGCATCCCAAGACGTCGGGAACCTCAGATTGAAGAAGAATCCGAAGTCAAGCCGGAACCAAAGGTTGAACTAAAACTTGAAGAGAAAAAGGAACCGTCACCCAAGGGAACTTTGTCACTAGCACTTCAGAGAATTCATGATAAGCTTCAATCACCCACTGAACTTCTCAAGTTGCATTTGAAGCATTATCACATGACCACTGAACAATTCAAGAGAGGAACATCGGCTCTGAAGTTGCCAAAAGAAATCTATGACAAATTTGATCAGATTACAAAATCATGTGACACATGTTCCACTGCCAGGATTGCACCATCGAGAGCTAAGGTTTCAGGAATCCGAAGTGAAGTCTTTGGTGAACTTACCTTCATTGATCATGGAGAAGTTCCGATCAATCAACAGTCAAAACTTCAATTCCTACTTATGTATGACGGTGCAACCTCTTTGACTACTGCTTTTGTAGTTCAAAACAGATCTGATCCGGTGACGATTTCTCATCTTCAAGAATACTTTGAAACTTATCAGCTGAATCCAAAATACATTGTTGCCGATCAAGCTTTTATGGGCACTGAGATGGAGAGTTACTACAACCGGCACAGCATCAGGCCAATCTCTCTAGGACCAGGAACACCATGGCCAAATCGAGCTGAGGCAGCCATTCGCATGTTTAAGAAACAGGTCTCATTAATGCTAATTTCCTTGAAAGATGATCCATTGCTTGCTAACATTACTTATAAACAGTTGTTGAGACAAGCCTGCATTTCAAGGAACACCATGGTAACACTCGGTGGTGTCACTCCTATTGAACTAGCATTTGGCAGAAGACCTGCCGATCTTACGGCGATTGAGCTCATGAATCCAGCACAGCTCACGACTGAGGCCCCTGCTCCTGAGAGACAGATTGAAGCACTAAGGTCACTGGCGATGCGAAAGTTTCTAGAGGCCAAACAATCTGATGACCTTCGAAGAGATATTGCAAGTAAACTTCAACTTAGTGATGGACCATTCTTTCCTGGAGATAAAGTTTACTATTGGACCGAAGACAAATCAAAAATCAAATCAGACGGTTCACATGGAGGAAAATGGATAAAAGGAAAGTTGGTTTCAGTAGATGGCAGCATGGTTGGAGTTGACTTAGGAACCAGAATCGTGAAGGTCAACATCAGTAAAATAAGAAAAGACCATAATCCTATTGAGGATATTGACATTCCTTTAGAACCAATTGCACTTGCCAGTGCCGACTTTTCGGCCAAAGCTGCCGCCGGTGCCGAATCTTCGGCCAAGGGCGCCTGTGCAGCAGTGAAGTCCACATGCCGCTCAGATGACCATGCAAATAACATCATAGAACACGATGCCATTCAGTCAGGTCCTGAAGGTATTCAATATGGTTGTTATACATGGGAGCCAGCTATGACCGGAAAATTAGATTTCCTTGAGCTGTTTAGCGGCTCTGCCAAGCTTAGTCAAGCGGCAGCAATGCAAGGGCTTCGAGTTGGCGCTCCAATAGACCTCCGCACAGGTTACGACTTGCTCACTGCCGAAGGCCGGCGAAAGGCAATGGAAGTCATTGAGCGACAACAGCCAAAAATCATCCACATGGCACCTGTTTGTGGACCATGGAGTCAAATGCAGAATATTAATGATCCTGCCGATACTTATCAGAAAAGGAAAAGGTATCTCCCCATGGTAGAATTTTGTGCAAGAGTCGCTCTTTATCAGATTGAACATGGCAGATTTTTCATCATTGAAAATCCTGCGACTTCCAAGATTTGGTTTACCAAACACTTTCAACGCCTTCTCATGAAGCATACCGTAACCTATGGAACATTAGACATGTGCGCCTTTGGTATGAGAGACCCAAATGGATACTATTACTACAAACCAACATCCTTACTTCACAACTTTCCTGAGGGAGTCTTGAATCCAGTTTTCAAGAGATGTAATAGTAAGTCCAAAAATGATCAAAAACATTATCATCAACCATTGGAAGGTAGTGCTCCAGGATATGGATCAAGAACGAAGTTGGCACAAGTTTATCCATACCGATTTTGAAGCACTTTGATCAGATGCATCCTTCCATTAGGAAATTCAAGGGCTCTCTATCCATCGCAGCTGTCACTTGCAGTAGACCTGCTGGAAGACTTGAATCTCGATGAACTGCGAGGAGTGCAAAATCAGCTTGCCGCTCTTACGGCATCCGAGCATCCGGTGTTGGCAACTGACTTGTACGAACAGGGTCTTCCAGTACGTGACTATTACACGAAACGCCTGCTCAACCGCATTAATGCTCTACCCGCTGGTAATGTTTATCATCCTGTTCAGATCGAAGCACAACAAGATGTCTCACATGTCAGACAGATGTATCTAAGTACGTCCATGTTTGACAACGCAATCATTTTTCGTGGTAGTTTTCAGTCATTGCGAGTTGAATACCGCCACACACATGGCGTGCTCTTACTTTGGAAGAAGAAAGATACGTCATACGTTTTTCTGCGCGTACATCCTAGAGATATGTCGCAGCTGATTGCTAGCCATTGGTCAGCAATATTGTTTTGGAACAATGATGGAAGTATTCCTACAGATAATACAGATGACATTCCTGAACAACACACCAACATCGACCCTCCACCGGGTCTTCCACCTCAGCAGAACAACGGCCAAGATGATGAACATCCGCCTGAACATCTTAACACACCACCTTCATCACCACACCTTCCAGATGTTCCTATGCCTGACGAACCGCACACGCCGCATCCCGGCTTTCCTCCTGATGATGATCAGTTTCACACACCATTTCATTCACCACCAAAACCAAGTGATGATGTGCCTGACGATGAGATGCATTCACCACAAGATGATCCACCAGATTTGCCACCTCATCCATCATCACCACCTGATCATCCTCAACCACCATTTCCTGGAGCCACTGGCATTCCTGTTGCTCCAGATACAGTTATTGTGCCCAATACGATTATACCACCAAACATTGACGACACACCAATGACACAGAGCACAAAGCGTCCACCAGGTGATCCGCCGATACCACCTGCAACCAAGGCTCGACCATCTAGACAAATGCCTCCTGCGGCTTCAACCCAATTTCAGCCTAGTAACCATTTGGGGGGTGATACACAGCCATCAGTCACACCAAACGCGACCACACAACCCGCTGTAGTCGCTCCAAACGCTTCGAAGCCGAAGAAACCCAAGCATGATCCTGTGCCTGATGACTTTGATGATGACGAGCCTGATCCAGATGCCGCACCATCCGGACACAATGGACCGCCGATACTTCCGCTAGACGGAGATGAACCTTTTAATCCATCGCCAATGCCAGAGAATGATCCTCCACCAGACACTCAAGATCAGCAAGAGCCACAAGAAGAAGAAGAAGAGGAACCTGAAGAGGACACAGATGAAACAATTCCTTATGGTTCAACAGATACCGATGAGACTCTTGATTATAATGATCTTGTTATTGATGATTCAAAATGGTGTTTCCTGTCACAGGAACAAAAGTTGTGCAGTAATACTGCTTCATTCTCTGTGCCTAGATTGATTGATGGTTCACCAGTAGCTCTGAGCAGTGTCGAATCTTCTAATTCTATTGGTATGTCTTATTCCGTTGTCTCGGAGAGACAACGCACCAGATGCCGTAAGACTAGATCTGATATCATTGAAGAATATCACGGCATTAATGAAGAAGACAAAGCTTTTATGACATTGTATTCCATGACAGACAAATTTTCTTACCTTGTTGGCAAGAAGAGAAAGGAAGCCACTCAACAAGAGAAGAGACAACTTGCAAAACAGTTTTTAGATGCAAAGAAGGCTGAATGCCAATCATGGATTGATAATGAAGTTTTTGATCTTGTTGACATGAGAAAAACCAGAGTTCGGAATTTCGTTGCCGGAAGATGGGTTCTTACCGTAAAGAAAGACAAAGACGGTAACTTCCAGAAATGTAAGGCAAGATGGGTCCTCAAGGGTTTTCAAGACAAACAGAAGAACACCCAGCAAACAGATAGTCCAGCAGCTTCCCGAGCAGGTTTCCGATGTGCAACACAGCTGGCTGCGAACTATCACTGGGACTTGTATCATATGGACCTAAAGACCGCTTTCCTCCAAGGTGAAGCCTATGATGAAACTAGAGACATCATTTGTCAGATTCCACCTGAGTATGGTTATCCACCACACATTGGTGCTAGGCTTAAGAAACCTGGTTACGGTCTTAATGATGCGCCACGCCGTTGGTGGCAGATCATTGATAAAGCCTTACTTGACTGCGGACTTGTTCCCACACGTGCAGACAGATGTACCTATGTTCTGTATGACAGTACTTCTAAGACAAGGACCTACCAACCACCTCGTAGTGTAAACACTGAACAGGTAACCATCTCGGAAGCAATTGACCATCTTATGGATCCGGTAGCCCGAAACAATGCTCAGGGACGCCGACCACATGGTTTTATTTGTCTTCATGTCGACGACCTGTTCATGGCAGGCGACAAGGTGTTTGAGTCCAAGGTCTTGTCCAGTCTGCGTAAGAACTTTGCTGTCGGTTCAGAAGACAAAAATGACATTATGTTTGTAGGACAACGCATAAAATGGAAGACTCATGACAAGTATGGACCATATATCTCTGTTGACCAGAAACTTGCTGTCGATGCAGTTGAAGAAGTCAAGATTGATAAGTCCTTGAAGGATAACATTCAGTGCAATCCACAACTTCACACCGCTTATCGATCAGTTCTTGGACAGCTCAATTGGTTACAGAGTAGGACACAGGTCCACATCTGTTACAAGTTTTCGCGTTGTGCCTCAGCCGCTGCTAGTCCGACCATAGGTGATGTCAGGGAAATCAACAAGGTTGTTCGAACCCTCAAGAGTCAATATGTGGATGGTAGATTCTGGCCTCTGAAGGGTTCTCAGCGTATCCTTGGCATGCCTGATGCATCCTACCGTAACAACAGTGATAAGTCTAGTCAGCGTGCTCATGTCATTTTCCTAGCCGAAGATCGCAAATTGCCTTCCAAGGGAACATACCGCAATTCCGGTTACGACACGCAAACACACCGTATAGACGGTTCCAACTCAGCAACTCGTGGATCGATTATTGACTATGAGAGTCATAAGATAACCACTACAACACAATCCACAACTGTTGCCGAATTGAATGCCTTAATGAAATGTTTTGGAACCTGTTTGTTTTTGCGTGTACTTTGGGCCGACATCAGTGGTGAGATCGTCCCCATACACATCCGAACCGACGCGAACAATTTAGTCACCACCGCTCAGACAACACACCTGCCTGAACAGAAGGAGACCCATCATCTAATACAAATGTTAAGACATGAGAGTAACACCGGACACTTGGATGACCTGAGTCACATTGCAAGTGAATATTGTCTGGCTGATCCACTTACCAAGTCGACAGCAAAACCAGACCACCTAGTGTCATCTATAACCACTGGCAAACTTGAGAATGTTGATACGCACCCGCCATTATGTCATTCCGGTCGTTACTCAAACATAAAGCCTTTTTAACTACATGGGTCATTGAAACGTTGTCAGAGCCGCACAATGTGTTAACATTTTTCAATGAAGACATTTCTGATTATGTTTTTGCCATGTAATACTTCGAGGAGTAAATTTTCGTCTCAAGAAAATTTGTGTCTGCAATCTCTCGGCTCACAGGGTTCCTATTGTTTTTCTTTTTCGCGACGCCCGGACTCACGTCCCTTGGCACTGTTCTTGAACCCGGAAGCCAATTCTTGGAGACACCTCGAAGATCTTGTTTGAAGATCGATTTCTCAAAGGTCGCATCAAAAGGTGACCAACTCATTTTTCTTTTATGCCTCCAAAGTTCTCAAAGCATGGCCGCACAGATCATTCCGCCTCTGCGGATTTTACACCACGTGGCTTTCGCAGTCCTCGTGGCAACCGACCACATCACACACCGCGTGGCGGTAATCCAGACAGAAGGCAAACGCGCGACACCCGGACTTACGAATCTCGTAGCAGGGTCATAGATGATGCATTCGGCGCGCCTCTTGACTCTGTGCAGTCTAACAGCCGAATTTTTGCTGAGTGCATTTCTCAGGTCCTCAGAAAGCAATCCGGTATCAAGACCAAGGAGGACCATGATTCCGCATTAGCGGATAGCCATTTTGAGACCATGTCACGTCACTTGTCTTATATATTTCGGCATACGAAGTTAATGCATCGTGACGGATCATTGTCCTTGCATGAGAGCTTATTAGCCATCCTGGCACAGCCAGAAAAATTCGCACTTTGTACCGTGAAGGACAGAAATTTTTGCAAGATTTTGACCCTAATGAGCTTTCAATGCAGGTCCGACGTAGAGAAAACACTGTTACTTTCCTTATGCCCTTGGCCCACGTAATCTGCGACTCCAATAAAGCCAGGGCCATGATCGGCTATGTAACCACCGAAGATTTCCAACCAGGCATTGTTCCGATACCGGACACGTGGTTTAAGCCGGCAGACTTCGATGATGAGGTCAACAGGGAAAGCCAAGCCGACCTGCTTGATGGTCTCGACATTGCGAGCATTTTTATCCGCTTTGAGAGTGGCCATTCCACTGAGGTCGAAATTCAGCATTGCCCATTTAAGCCTGATGTTTTTCCGCTAAGGTACCTCATCCATGGAGCGAACGAGAAAAATCTTGAATCCATCCGAAGACTAGGTTTGCTCCCAGGAGGCACCCGTGGTGGAAGGAACCATGTGCATTTCACTCTTGATTCAGCACTCAGTACGATCAGAGACGTATTACGTCCCGAATCAGACTGCATCCTAATTGCCAGACCTGGTGCCGTTGCCGGCCTTGGTCCAGTGATCACCCACAACCGATATGTCCTCACCGATCAGACCGTGCCGTTCAATCGCTTTTGCGGTGTTTGGTCCTTCGTTGATCGATCCTGGCTTGTTGCACCGGAACCGGCCGAGCTAAGGCGAATGAATGATTATACATCCAATATTGACCTTGCCATGCATGTCTGCCACCACCAACTTTACTGGGAGAAGAAGAATGAAAATGAACAAGATGGTTTCACCTGGTCACGTTCCGAATATATGGAGTATGTGGCAGAAGAAATCGAGAAACTCCCTGTTGTAAAGAAGTTTTTGGAAAGTTTTCGTAGTACCGATTCCGGTCCGGCCAGGCCTCTGCGAACCGATGCAACTCCGAACGACCAAGAGCTTGGCCCACCTGAGACCGAGGCAGACAAGAGAGTAAAAACACTCAAGGCAGAAATTTCCGAGCGATTTAAGAAACATCTCGCCAAAGAGCGAAACAAGGAGCAGTCTTCCGCCTCGGAGAGTGAAGCTCCCAAAGGACCTGTTAAGGCCAAGCCTATGCCAAGGAAACCGAAGGATGCCGCCGCTGCGGCTAGCTCCGATCCAGCATCCGGCAACGTAGATCCTGACACCGAGGTTGATCTGCATGCCGCATCTCCCTGGGGCGGCCGCCGACAGGTTGTCAAGACAAAAAGACGCCGTGAAATGAACGCCCAGGCAAAGGATCTGTTCCGTGATGCGGACGCCGCCCAAAAGTTTTTCACTAAGTTTAAAAAGGATACAGAAGAAATTCAATGGTTTCCTCGCCCTGCGGGTCCTCAATGCTGTAAGAATTTTGAAGACTGTGGAAATTCAGAGGCAATGTTCTGGTGCCACCCTTGTGGCTTTGCCTACTGCTTGGAATGCCGCACCTGCGGCTTATCTTGCAAACATAACATTGTTAATTTTTCTTCTGAGTTGTCCTCCGATTTTATTCCAGACAGCATCGGCTCATCCAAATCGCCTTTCGACATCGAAGACTTGGTTGACGCCGTTCTTGCTGAATCTTCGTATTTCGGAGCCACACGCCGAGAGCATGCTCAAAATCGCCAAGAAAAATTTTCGGAACTGATCACGCATCTGCGTGAGGGCCGCTCAATTGGAAACACTTACCTTCAATCTTTTGCTCGTCATGGAATTGAAGATTTTGATTATACAGAATTCATTTATGAAATACCATTTGGATGTCGAATTCCGACTCTCCAGGAGCACTTTGTTGATGCCCAGGACCAGATGCCTCTTCCGATCTGGCGACCTGAGGCTTTCTTCAAGTACCCTGATGGCGGTGACCTTAAGTCAGAGGAGATTCTCCGTTTATTGGAGCTCTTCAGATCGTGCCTTCTCGGTAAGAGAGCAATCCTTGGTGTTACCAAACGCACTAAGGACAACATCCATGAGTTTCAGAAGGACACGTATCAGCTTGGTATTTTGACGCTGAACCTTGGTCACATCAACCGTCTTCCGTATATCGGAGGTTGTGCCAAATTTCCAAAATGGGTACGAACTGATATCAACCACCGTGCATTGCCACATTTAGTGTTCCGTAATGCGGCCCATATTGTGTGCTTGTGCGAGGCTTCCGACGAATACGGAGGAATTGCCGTCCATCGAGAGCTTGCCGAAGAGTATGGGATGATTGGCATGGTAGTGCACCCGCACATCCAGTCACAATCCCTTGCAATTTTTCTCCGTGGCTCACATGATGCAGGCTCATTTATTGAACTTTTGTGTCAACATCAAATTGAAACATCCACCAAAGATGCGCCCTTTTGGATTTTGCATGGAGCCATTTTTCGCCTTTGCCATGGCATGAACACGTCAGGAGAATTTGTTGATCCTTCTTCTGGCGCTCGTGTTCCGAAACCGGACATCGAGAAAAATGCCGAATCTACGGTTTACCAGCATGATCGCCCACTAGCATCCTCACTCGATTTTCTTGATCACTCGATCTGCGAGATCGACGGAGACGATGACCTTGCCGTCTCCGGCGTGGAAGCTTGTGAAGTGAATCTTGGAGCTGACACTCATGACGTCCGACGTCTCATGTTAGCTGAATGCCGTATAGCGGTTTTCCATATCTCCTCATATGCATGGGGTAGTGCCTATAAAGAAACGTGCCAGAAATGGCTCCAATTTGTCGCAAGCTGTATCGAACATCAGTGTGACTTTTTGTCCGGTGACGGGAATCTTTTCGCACAGCGAAGCTTTAAGGCAGACGATCATTCCGACTACCGGACATGCATTTTAATTTTAATCGACATTTTGGAGCGTTTCCTTCAGCAGATTAATCTTCACCGCAGCCCGATAAACCGTATTACGTATAACGTAGTTTCTTCGACCACTGCAGCCAATTACATCCAAAGCATGCGTGGAGATGATGCTGATTGTGATTCAATGCTTTTAATTTCTCTTTGTTACGGTAAGCAGATCGCTGTCACGGAAGCACGTGCAAAAGAAGAATCAGCCTCTGCAGATGGATTCGCAGGATCTGCCTTCTCCGACGAAGTTATGCTGAACGATGTTGAACAGCTAAAACATTTGATGGTCTATGATCTTGGTTTGGCAGAAAAGGACTGTGCATGGCACTCACCTCTCCTTGCCTACGCCCAATTGAAGGCATTGAAAAATATGCGCATCCGATCCAAGGAATCTGAAGATAAAAGACGTGAAAAATGGATGCAGCGAACTCAAGGATATCTCGAAAAACGAGAAGAAAGGAGAGATAGTGTTCCGCCGCTGCGGACTGACTCACACCGAAATGTTGGACGCACTCGAAGTCGATCGATCAGCAGGACCAGAACACATCGACCCAGAGCTGAAACACCAGCACCGCCTCCGGCACCTGTGCGAGGTCCAGCAGCAAAGGCCAGACCAGTGCAACCAGTGCAATATAAAGCTGCACCGAGATCCTTAAAAGAATCACCAGCTCCGACGTCATCAGGATCTTCCTCTAGTGCTAGGCCGCCTGTAAAGGCTCCTCCAGTTCCGGTTCCCGGACGAACACTAGGTTCACAGCAGCCAAGAACGCCTCCTGATCCACCAGGACCACCGAAGACTCCACCGCCGTGGAGAGAGAGAGAGAGATCACAGCAGGCTGAGCAGAGGCAAACAACCAGAAAAAGGCCAATCAACGTACCTGAGCCTCCTGCGCCTCCATCCCGAATGTCGGGTACGCAATGGCTTGACCAAGGAACAGCTTCCAGCTCTTCCGGACACCGTAATTACGGTTACAGCTATGATCAGCCGTCGTACTATAGAGTGAATCCCAACACCACTCAAGTAGAATACGTCCCAGGGTACCAAGTACCCAGACAGCGTTGGGTCCAGAAATACGACGGATCGTGGCTTGACATGATCCCGCAAACACCGGATCAGTCTATTTTCTTTCATCAGACAGGTGAACACCGTAGGCAAAACGAGTTGAGTTTCTACGGTTACTACTTCACTATGGGCTTGTAGCCCCAGAAAAATTCCAATGTTCCGCATTTGCGGTCGCTTTCCATCAGCAGAGAACACCGCTTTCCAACAGCGGAGAGTAGCTTTTTGTACAGTTTTGTTTTTGTCTTCGGGCCGTCTCACAGCAGATCACAGGCTGAGCGCTACCTGTGAAACAGACTTGCATGTTCCGACACGAAGAAAATTTGTGTCTGTTTGTGATTTATTTTGTTTTACGTGTCTACACAATGCTTTCATGCATGTTGACATGTACACCTAATTCATATCTTTCATGCGCACTCCGCATGGCTCAAGACTAGCAGAATCTTGCGTAGAAAAGATCACGCTTGACTCAGGTGTTTGTACATAATCCAGGGCTCCCCTAATAGAGGGATAGCTACCTCACACCCCCCCTCCACACCTCCCACGCACCCTAAGAGCAGACTCAAAACATTGTAATTTACAGTATTTTTGTTCTTTTCGGATCAAGAAACCACATTTTGCTACATGGTGAAACCTCCGTAAATACCAGTGTTTTTGCTAGGTGCTGGCCAAAAAACACTGTAAATACCGTGCTTTTTACTACCAGAGGCAAAAAAACATCGTAAATACCGTGGTTTTGGGCTTCCGACCCGCCAAAAACATTGGTATTTACGGTGTTTTTTGCTCCGAGCGATGCAAAAACACGCGAAAACACCACCGATTTGACGATTTTCGGCCACTACGGAATCGAGCAAAAACGCTGCAGGGGTAACACCAACACCGACAAGAACAACACCAACAGCAACAGCAACAGCAACAACAACAACAACGACGACAACGACAACAACAACAACAACAACAACAACAACACCAACGCACAACGCACAACGCACAACGCACAAAGCACAACGCACAACGCACAACGCACAACGCACATCACACAACACACAAAACACACAAAACACACAACACACACAACACACACAACACACACACAACACACAACACACAACACACAACACACACAACAACCACACACAACACACATACAACACACACACAACACACACACAACACACACAACACACGCAACACACGCAACACACACAACACACACACAACACACACAACACACACAACACACACAATACACACACACACAATACACACACACACAACACACACAACACACAACAACACATAACAACACATAACAACACACCACAACGCACAACATTACACACCACATTACACACCACATTACACAACAACACACAACAACCACAACAACCACAACAACCACAACAACCACAACAACCACAACAACCACAACAACTACAACAACAACGAATGACAACAATAACAACAACAACACACAACAACACACAACAACACACAACAAAACACAACAACACACAACAACAAACAACAACACACAACAACACACAACAACACACAACAACACACAACAACACACAATAACACACAACACACAACAACACACAACAACACACAACAACACACAACAACACACAACAACACACACAACAGCACACAACAACACACACACACCAACACACAACAACACACCACAACACACAACAACACACGCAACACACAACAACACAACAACACAACAACAACACACAACAACACACAACAACACACAACAACACACACACAACAACGCAAACAACACACAACAACACACCACAACACACCACAACACACACACAACAACACACAACAACACACAACAACACACAACAACACACAACAACACACCACAACACACCACAACACACAACAACACACAATAACACACAACAACACACAACACACAACACACAACAACAACAACAACAACAACAATAACAACAACATCAACAACAACAACAACAACACCATCAGCAGCAGCAGCAGCAACAACAACAGCAACAACAACAACAACAACACGAACACAAACAATACCAACACCAACAACACGACCAACAACACCAACACCACCAACACCACCAACAAACCCAACCACACCAACAACACAAACAACACTAACAACACCAGAAACACTACCACCACCAACAACACCAACAACACCAATACCAACAACACCAACAACACCAACACCAGCACCACCAACACCACCAACACCACAACCGCCACCAACCCCAACCACATCGCCGAAGCCTTTCAGTCGCTTTTACCAGACTCCCCTTCATATTTTTGGAAAGAAACTGGCCGCGTCGCTTTTACCAGACTCCACTTTATGTTTTTTTCCCCGCCCTCTCCCCTTCATTTTTTCTTCGGTTCCTTTCTTGCTTACCTACCTTTCGTGTTCCCCCTCTCAAGTATACTTGATTTTGAAATCGGAAAAATAATTTTTATTATTAAGGGTTTTAATTTAGTATTTGGGGGAAGCTTCAAAATCCAATTTTTTGGCAATATTTTAATTGCGTTATATAAAAAAATTTAATTGATTTTGAAATCGGAAAAACTAGTTTTTAATATTAAGGGGTTTAATTTTGTATTAGGGTTCCCTAATACCAAATACCCCCTAATACTAAAAACTATCTGTCGTGTTTATTATTAGGGAGGGGGGACGTTTAGTATTAGGGAGAAGGGATTATAATTTTGGGGATCTGCTTGGAATTATATAATATATGAGTATATATATATGTATATGTATATATGTATATGTAAGGTGCATTTGGAAATATAGAAACTTGGAACCATTGGCATATACCAGAATAGAGGGTAAGATATGAAAATGTAAAGGCGCCCCTAAAAACAATGTCTTCTTTGAAAAGGGTTTGAATAGACATGCATATATATATATAGATATATACACATATCCCTTGTCTTACAGAAATCGGGAGCTAAAATAGAACACAAAACAAATGTTTGGTGGGAAAACATTGCATTGCGTGCATCCACTGGTGTAGGAGCTAAATGAAATCCCATTGGCAATTGAGCTACCCATAAAATGTGGGGAAATGGTTGGAAATAATTGACATATATACATATATATATACATGTTTTTTCTCAACTCCTGGAATCCAAAAAAGGGGAAAATTGGCTAGTTTTGGTGTTGATGACATGTTTTTTTTCTCAACTCCTGGAATCCAAAAAATGAAGAAAATTGAGTAGTTTTGGTGTTGACGGAATGAAACTCAGAACCACTACCCTCCAAATATAGCAAAATCATGTAATATACATATGTACATATATACATATTATATATACACATGCTGGAATCCAAAAATGGTGAAAATTGACTAGTTTTGGTGTTGACATGTTTGTTTTCTCAAACTTTTGGTGTTGACATGTTTTTCTCAAACTCGTGCAAGTCCAAAAATGGGGAAAATTGACTAGTTTTGGTGTTGACGGACTGAAACTTAGAACCATGGTCCCAAAAAACAACAAAATTCTTGACGGGTGATTCTAAGTTGCTCCCAAAACTCCACGAAATTGGTCAGGTTCTATCTTTTGGGCTTCGAATTTTGGAAAACTGCGGGACATTCTAAGTTTCGGTCCGTCAATATACATGTTGATCATGTATTGTGTATGAAAATGCATATGTTATAGATTTGAACATGCATGTCTATCCATGCATCTACAGATTGACTGACGTCGCAGGAAGGTGCAAGAGTCGGTCGACACACTTCCAGCACTTTGGTGCCGTCATCACTGGGAATGCGATAAACCAAACAATCATCCATGCCCCAATGGTCTTTATTGACCTTCGATTTTTTTTGTTGGGCTACTCACTTTAGTAGAATGGGAAGTTGGGAGACCAGGAAGCAGTGACTCACCATGTCATGTCAGCAACCTTCCCTCCCCAGAGGATCCCCGGTGAAAGCATCCATTGTTTTTTGAGGAATGTTTATTTGCTGAATCTCTTGGCGCGTTCTGCTTCAATATCCCTACTGTAGTATTGGTGGGTGTTTCCATTGGCCAAAGACATCAACCAATTCCGTTCTGTATCTGGGTTTGTCTCAAAACTTTCCCCTGTGGCTTTTATCGCATTGGGAATTTCTATGGATTGCGATGGTTTTCCACCATTTTCCCACCATTTCCCACCATTTTCCATCAGTTCTTCTGGCTTTCAAAGTCATCCGTGAGGTCGTGAGGCGTGAAGGGGATTGATTTTGGACTTGGGGAATTTTGAGGTGAAACTTTGGGTTCTTGAAAATTTGCAGGAAAAACCGATGGATTTTGTGGTAAAGGTTTGGATTTCCGGTATTTTCCCTAGACCAATTCATTGATATTCATTGAATATGGGAATTGGAGAAACAAATCTTATAGAAACAGCTCAGAGACCCAGAAGAAGTTGCACCCTTTGCATCCGAGATATCTTTCTAAGCTTTCCTGAAATCAACGGCTTGATTCCAACAACATGCACAACGAAGCTACTACAATTTTTGAAAAGGTTTGCTTTTTGCAAACAGCAAGTATGAAAGTGTTGCCTTCCTTTGCAACGTATCCCCGTCGTCAAAGATACACACCTTCATGAATGTATGGTATACAAGAATGCGCTGGCCAAGTGTGACAGCCTGTTTCACCACTACCTCGCTCTTGAGCACAAAAGTCTCGGTAGTCTCCAACGCGGCAGAAGACACTTGGTGACACTGAATGTTCCACCTATTTAAGATCTAACATTTCAGTATCTTTCAGACCTTTCACAGCCTTTCACATCCTTTTCACTATTGATGCAAGCAGGAGGCATGAAAGCTGCACCAGACATCATTTCCTTCTTGCAGAGGAAGAAGGAAACTCCAGCTGAAATCAAGAAGCTTAGTTTGGAATCAACCATTGAGATTCTTATTCATGCACCTTTTTCTGAGGGCTGCATCTGCTTTAGTGACTTCAATGTTTGTGGAGCAACTGTTGATTGATCCGCAGCAGATTGCTTGGCAAAGCAGTATTGAGAACGATCATGTTTGACTTGACTGAAGATTGCAAGAAAACGTTGATGAGGTCTTTCAGCTTCTAATAATGCTGCAGGACATGTGGTGTGAATAGTGGTGGAATGTGATCATATCGAAGCATCAAAGTTGGACTTCATGGTAGAGACTCCAGCTTCGATGAGTCCGATGTTCTGCGCTGCTTGAAGCTGGAGCCTGGAGACCTAGAAATTCCACACTGAAAATCACAGTTGGTATCAGAGTGATATGATTTTGGATTTTTGGATTGGCTCAAGCCATTCCAAACACCTCAAAATGGCCCAAGGTGGGCATATGCCCATTTTCAGTTGGCAGTTTCGAATCCACCGGGTCAAGTGAGGAGACAAGGATGTCACCAACAAATCACCTGTATCAAAAGGGGAAGTCTTTAACAGCTAGCAGATCATGTCATGTGGCTGAGAACTCTGTTGGTGAAACTTTGGGATACGACGCGTCGACATGCCAAAACGACCGTCGACATGCCAAAAGGGTTGTCCCCGTCGACATGCCAAACAAGATTGTCTCCGTCGACATGCAAGAAATGTTCCCGTCGACATGCCAAAGAAGATTGTCTCCGTTGACATGCCAAAAGAGTGTCCGTCGATGCCAAAATGATGGTGTCCGTCAACATGCCAAGAATTTGTGCCCGTCGACATGCCAAAACAACGTCCTATAGTGTCACAGCCCTTAAACCTTGAAACTTCCGCCACTCGCCTCGCGCGGGTTGTAAGTTACTTGTATTTTCACGAAGATTATATGTTGCATTCTTGCTCTACATCGGTTCTCGAAATTTTATCGGCATTAGTTCTGACAATATATCTGGCATTCTACCGGGCAATGTCTCGCTTGTGACTCCAAATTCTGCTCGCTTGTGACTCCAAAGTCATTTCGCCTGTGACTCCAAAATCATCATCATCATCATCATCATCATCATCATCACCATCATCACCATCACCATCACCATCACCATCACCATCACCATCACCATCACCATCACCATCACCATCATCACCATCACCATCATCATCATCATCATCATCATCATCATCATCATCATCATGCCAAAAACGACGTAACTGTGCCCGTCGACATGCCAAAGCGACGTGCCGCGATGTCATAATTTTATATTGCGGGGCGTTTTTTTTGCATGTCGACGCGTGGTATCCTGTGAAAGTTTGGCATGTCCTGCAAAAACACAGTTTCCCATGCTTCACTATGTCATTGGAAGAGGGTTATGTTGAGTAATTCCAGAGAGTTTTGCGTTTTTTCCTGATGCTGTTCAGTTTCGGGCCCGTCAGATGGCATTTCATGATTCAAAATGCAAGGGGCATCCATGTTTCACCAAAAAATCCCCCTGCCGAGGTTTGAATCAGGGACTGCTATGGCCATGCGTTTCAGTTGCTTGGTGTTCTTGCTGCTCTGGTGGGATGCTTCTACTGAAGATGTGATTCCCTGGTGCCTTCGTTCTGGTTCATCCTGCCATGGCAACAAGTGGACCATGAAAAATGTGGAGAACGTTTCTCACTACCTCCCGAATGCTTCTCTTCTTGCACACCCATTGCGGCTGGCAGACTGGGATATGGATGGTGATTTAGATGTTGTGGTGTTGATGGAAGATGGCCTGTGGCTGTACAAGATGATAGAAATTGGACAAAGTTTCTCTGGTCCATTTGAGTTAAACAGCTCAACATTAAATGTGAATGAAAACAGCTACTTAGAAGTGGCTGACTTCAATGGAGACGGTTACCCAGATGTCCTTATAGCAGAGCAGCTTCCGAGCCCCCCTGACCGACAAGATTGGTGCAAGGAAGAGGGGAAGATCCGATATTTTGAGCAATGGCCAAGCAGCCTAGGGATGGAGCTGAACGAAAGAACAGGATCTGAAAATCCATTCAATCACATTAAGATCCCATGTTCAGACCAATACACTAATCTTCAGCTTGTGGATTGGAATGCAGATGGAGCCCTTGATTTGTTTGTTTACAGCCCTCACACAATGGCTGCATTCCTTCCTTCCGGCGCTCCCAGCAGCATCAAAGTGCTATATTTTGAAAGTCAAGACGGGGACTTGGTGGAGGCAACGAACAGGCCAGACAAGTCAGGGTAGACCAAAACAGTTTGGCTAAAGGGCTTTCATTCTGACTGAAGTACTTTCCAAAGTTTCAATGAGCTCTTGGTTTTTTCAAATCATAATCGAAGGAAGTTTAGAAGTCAAACTTCCGACAACATGGACAAATGAAAAGCAGAGATGGAAGGAGTCAGAGAGAAGAGAAGAGTAGAAGAGAGAAGCGCAGAAGAGAGAAGATCAGAGAAGAGAAAGAGTCAGAAGAAAGAAGATGCAGGTGAGCGAAAAGGTAGGAAAGTCGCGAAACATTGTGTTTTTCCAATGATTTGTGGCTGCGGAGGGTCGAAAAGTAGGCTCGCTAAAACGGCGGGTGCGGAGCCATCTGGCCAGATGAGAGATGAAAAAGTGCACGCGGTTGTGGCGCGAAGCACAACTCGAAGTCAAAATGTACAAAACACACCAGGTACGGACCACTTTTGGAAGTTGAGATGTCGAAAAAGTGCAAGCTGTTGTGGCGCGAAGCACATTTTGAAGTCAAAATGTACAAAACACACCATTCTCGGACCACTTTTGGAAGTTGAGATGTCGAAAAAGTGCACGCTGTTGTGGCGCAGCGCATTTCAAAGTCAAAATGTACAAACACACCATGTACGGACCACTTTTGGACGTTCAGATTTCGTTTCGCGTGGCAGGCGCAAGGGATTGTGCACCTTGTCAAAAGTGAGCAAACGTGAGGGTTTTGTCCCATTTCCAGGAAACGATGGCAGGCGTGTGACAAGAAGATCTGCAAAGATGCATTTTCCGTGGCAGGCGCAGTACAAGAGACATCTTCATCGGAGCTGTTTGGAGGTGAGGGCGCTGATTTCCTGAGAGGGGTTGCGTTTTGGAGCATCAGATCTTCAGGTTTGCTGAGATGATTTTGCGTGACAGGTGCAGCACTTCGTATGACCTGGCCTCACTTTTTCGTGGCAGGCGCAGTACTTTTGACAGGTGGACTGGAAAAAATGCAAAACGCATTGGTACGAGGGCCTCAGCTCTGCACTCAACTTTCCATTTTGAAGGAAGTCTCGCAGAATTGCTTTGTTTTTGATGTTGCCAAGTTCAAAAATTGAAGAAGTCGCAGAATTGCTTCGTTTTGGGTGTTGTCAAACTCAAAAAAGGATAGATGGATAGATGGATGGATGGATAGATGGATAGATAGATGGATAGGTAGGTAGGTAGGTAGGTAGATAGATAGATAGATAGATAAAAGGTAGATAGGTAGGTAGGTAGGTAGGTAGGTAGGTAGTAGTCAGAGAAAAAGAAAGAAAGAGAGAGAGAGAGAGAGAGAGAAAAAAAAGAGGAGACTTCAACCACCTTTAGATCCATCAGTGGCTTCGCTCTGCGATCCCTGATTCACAACAACCAACCTCTCCTATAGGTTTCCTATTTGTGAAACTTCCGCCACCGCCTTGTGCGGTACTACTGGTATCCAGTAAAGAACATTGACTTTGAAAGCAACATGGAGGTTGAAAGCACGCAGACTTGTGCTAGAGTTCATGCGGGAAAACACCACAGTTTGGTGGTCAATGCTGTTGAATACTCTTTGAGCAGGTACTTCAAGGATTTGGATTTCAGCATTGCCAAAGAGGGTTATGTGAAGGAAGTTCGACTGGCTGATTGGGATGGAGATGGGGACCAGGCAGGGTCGTGGTGACCCGAAGAATTCTAAGGGAGAGGATCGTATGTAAAAGTTTTTTGCGATACATAATTAGATTGTTTATGTCAGTGTTCAACGGTTTTATATGTTGGAACATTGCCCCCCACACCAGGATATGCTTCTTTTATGCAAACAATGCAAGCACTCTTCATGTAAAATTATTCTAAGTTACATCGAGCAACTTGCGGATGGCAGCTTAGTGCTCATGCCAGATGGTTGGCAACATATTTCTTTACAGCATGATGCTCGGCTCTTGCAGATGGTTGACTGGAACAGGGACAACATCTCTGATTTGGTGGTTTCAGATCGAATCTTTCAAAGGAACCCATCAGCAGCAGCAAGCTTCACTCGCCGTAAAGGTGCTCAGAACCCTTTTGGAGGCCTTGCTTTTTCATCTGGCGAACCACACCTGGTTGATTGGGACGGTGATGGTGACCTCGATTTGCTGGTGGTTGAAAGATACAATGTGACCCATCCGAAGATTCGCATTTTTGAACTTCTCGACACTGGGGAGCTTGTGGAAATGACCATCAAATATGACCATATACCCCTGGTGACGTCCTATGGTCCGAGTGGCCTACAATTCTTCGATTGGAACAACGATGGCGATGTAGACTTGGCAGTCTCCACCTCAGTCAAAACGTGGCTTTTCACATGCAACTCACACGGTGTGATGTAATTTCCAACCATTTTTCAGCGTTCCCAGCTGGATCGCTTTGAGGTCTTAACTCCAAATGGTGTTCTCGATTTCTTTGACAACCACAACGGGGTTCTGAGTGAGCGGCCACATCTTTCCATGCGAATCTCAGGAGTTCCGGACACTGCCATGCTCTCAATATCAACCATTTTCCACATGGGGGATTGGGATGGTGATGGCGATTTCGATGTGATACTAGGCCCTGTGACGAGTCGCTTCCATGCTTATTCAGAAACTGATTCATATACAACGGGATATTACCTGGAACAGGTGAACGGGACTCTGATCTATCGGCCAGACCATCCTCTGGTTACAGCTTTTGCATCTGTTGGGAAGGAGCGGGACTTATCCTGGAAGATTTTGGATTGTGACGGTGATGGAAACCTTGACATCATCAGATTCCAAATGCGACCAACTTTCCCCCTTCGTTTCGTTCCGACTGATATTGATATTCCGGAGTCTGATTCGCTGGAGGTGAATTTTCTTACAGGTCCATTTGTCGGATCATGTTCCCAGCAGAAAGGGAAACTCAAGTGCGACAACTCCTGTTTTAAAGGTCCTGCTGCATATACTCGTTTGGAAGTTGGAGAGCATGGCCATCTTACAGCGGGTGATTGGGATGGAGATGGTGATTTGGACATCCTTGGAATCGCAGCTGGTCACAACAGCCCATTGATCTTTTTTGATCAAAACTATTGTTTGCCTCCCACACCTTGCAGCGGAATAGGAAGATGCATGGCATCCGGGAGGTGTGCTTGTGGCAAAGAACGGGACTTGGAAGATTGTTCAGGTTGCAGTGCCTCGCACTACACAGTTTCAAAGACACCAGGCCTCAGCCTGGTCCATCGTTGTGCCCCTTGTCCCATGAACAACAACCAAGTATGTGCTGGTAGAGGGGTGTGCGTTGATGACATCTATGCCAGGGCTGTTGGTAATTCCTGGGACCTTGGGAACGGATCCTGCGTTTGCGCTGCAGCATCTTTCCATGGGACTGACCAGTTTTTTAGACAAACTTGTGCTGAAGGCACTTGCCCGGGTGGTTTTCAGGAGGTACACATGCCAGCTGAGCGTTTGAAACACCCTAAGATCAAGACTTGCTTGGCATGTCAGGTTTGCAATCCTGGGACGTCTGCTCCTGCTGGTGGGCGGTGTGAAAGCTGTCATCCGGGCAACTTTTCGACCGAGGGGAGTGATTTTTGCCGTCCATGTCCTGCAGGCACAGAGTCACAAACTGTGGGTGCCATTGAGTGCAATTCGTGTCCAGCTGGTACTTTTGCACCGCTCGGAAGTGCAGTGTGTCAGATCTGCCCGGAAGGTGCCATCTCAGGCAGTGGCAGTGCAACATGTGAACCTTGCAATTCTCAGAGTATTTTCTGGGTACATACCGACAGTGAGAATTTGAGTTGCATCCGACCTTCCGAACAATATTTGATACTGCTACTTTTCTTTGCATCTTCATCGGTTTGCTGCTTCTTTGTGGCCACGGCTTTAGCATATCGAATTGCCGTTTCCGACATTTCTACACAGAACGACGGTGCAGTGGTAACAACCCATGGGGCTCACCGGGTGTTGCAAGCTTCTAGTGTAACTTGTTGTAATATGTCCATTTGTTGGCCGGGTTTTCCTTTTGCTTGTTGCTTTGGGGAGCAAAACAGCTGATTGTTCCACTTTTTTCATGGCCCACCTTTATCTTTTGCACAAACTGTTCGCATCAGATCTTCCGGCTCCGAGGTCACATTGGTCCAGGCCAAAGCCACCCATGTTCCTGATTTGTCGACTCCTTGCTCTGCTGAGTTCATCAGTGATGAACGCCTCAAGCTCTACAGAGATTTGGAAGTTCCTCGATTTTTAAGGGAAGGGCGGGAAGGGTAGACGGTTGACGTCAAAGTATTTGAAGCACTGCCGTATAGGACTCTTTGCTGGATCCAAGTTGCAATCTCACACCCATGAAAGTATTGAGGTCGGTGATGCCATCAAATCTGCTGAGTCGTCTGTGGGTTGGTTGGTCCTTGGTGTGGGCACAGCATTGCGGCAAACTGGCTACCTCCAGGTGGCATGCTTCAAATTACTGTGGCGTTGAAGGGTTTCAAGATTAGGCCACATGTCTTGCCACCATCTGGGTGTGTGCAACTTGATTGTTTCGAACATGTTTTATTCTTCACTTCAGAATGATACTGTGAATGGCTGTGGTGGCCAAAAAGCCCTACGAATTCGAATCCTTTTGTATCAACTGACTTGGGTCTCAACTGCCTTTTCACAGGTGCCGCTCATGATCTGGATTACCGCTTCCCTCGTGTCAGCCATCCTTTCTGCAGCTACTGGTTTGTTGACTTCCGCAACGATCGGACTGGCGTTTCTTTCCCAGATGTGTTGGCAACATGTTTGCATGTTTTGTATTGTTTTGTTGTTTGCAACTGTGACTACATGCTGCAGATACCCGACATTCCGGGCTGGGCAAGTGGATTCCGACCAAAATTTAGCGATGATGAGTCATGCATTCAAACCTGACACTTTTAGAAGCCACATTACTTGCACCACTGGTCGTAAAAGTGCCTCTAGCTCAACAATCACAGAAGTTATGTCATTATGTCGGCCTCTTCTTTTTTTCAGTGACTTGATTGCAGTGAGGCTATTCTTTGCGGTTGTCTCTGTGGCAACCCAGCAGCTATGGCATCAGTATGTTGGCGCGCAAACGCCCATTTCCAAAAGCCGGCTGGTGTTTCTGAAGAAGATCCAAACCGCCGAAAAGTTAGTGGACCGTGGAGCAGCACGTGGCGTTGGCTACCCTGAGCTTCTTTCATTTTACGAGTTCTTTCAAAGTTTTATCAAGCACCGCTCCATGTACTACGTCTCATCGAACCTGGTGGTGCCCCTGACGGAGAAAAACAAAGTCTCCTTTTCCGAGTTAGTTGGGCCAAAGCTTTTGACCTGGTTTGTAAGCCATTTCTGGGGAATGGCCGTGCCACACTTCATGGAGTCCATTCAACACCATGCAATGCAAGTTGCAGATCAAGATCGGTTGTCCTATTGGGTGTGCACTTTCAGCATTCGCCAACATGGCGAAAGCGTGGTGCAAGAAGAAGTGGGGCATGGAGTTATTGAACAAAGCTCATTCTATTATGCTATGTGGGATGCAAATTGTTGCGGAACAGCATTGGTCTTAGATTCCAAAGTGCGAACCTTGCGAAGAATTTGGTGTTTGTTTGAAGTCTTCCAAACATTCCGCCACGAAAAGGAACAAAGTGAGTGTGCAAAAACTGCAGAGAGTGCTCTCTGCAAACCTTTTGAAGGCCTTTTGCTTTGCACTTCCACCGGTGTCCTTTCAAAGGGCGCTGGTGGGACAGATGTGTGCATGGCCATAGCTAAGAAGCTAGCGAGCATAGACTTGCAAGCAGCTGAATCTAGTAAAGACCAAGACAAGACTTTGATTTTTGATCTCATTGAAAGGTCTGGCGGCTTTGCTCCAATGAATGCCTGTGTACAGAAATCCATCCGCCAAGCGTTGCTCAAGGTGCACAGCCGCTTTGAGCGCGATTTTTCAGAGCTAGTGGACACCTTAAACACAAGCGCCCCATCTGCTTCAAGCGGTGGCGCTCGTTCTTCAAATGGCTGTAGTCGCATTCTTTCAATTTAACGTGTTTTCCGGATAAATGTAACGATCTCACGGATTTGAACTTTGAATTTGATGAGAGGTCATTTTTCTCAAACCAGGGCCAAATTTTCCAGCCATGTTGACTGTTTACAATGAACTTCTCTGAGTAAGCTTTTTCTTTAACGTTGCGTGGCAACAGCATGTGGAACAAACGGCTCACGAGAGCCATAGTTGACGCCAAAAGCGCGGACGCAGGAAAGATGTGTGAGAACCTTTTCCTTGAGCTGTGGTTGGCGCAATGCTGTTTGGCTTATCTGTAGCAAGAATCTTGCTCGTAACATTAAGGCTTGCAAAACAGGGTTTGGCCAATGCTCCTTGGTTACATTCGTTCGCCTGCCCGTACCAGGTATGTGGTAAATAATGAGGAAATTTGAGTCCGACCGAAAATAATTATTCATTCAGAGTTACAGACATTGAAAAGGCTGCAAAAGAACTTAAAAGAACAGAATAGAGAAGAGAAGAACTGAGAGAAGAGAGATGGATAATGGAAGAGAAAAGCTTAGGCCAGAATAGTGTGGGATAGAGCAAAATAGAATAGAATGTGAAGAGCCTAGAGAAGAGAAGTGAATAGAGAAGAGAAGAGAACGGAAAAGAGAACACATTATTGCGAGTGTGGCATAGTGTGGCCGCAAAAACATGTTTTTGTCGAATGAATGAGCATTTCATGCTTGAAATTCAGTTCCTTGGTAGATGGCCATGTGAGTGTATCCCCCAACTCGCTGGATGTCACTTGAAAACAGTTGGTGAGAAGATCACGCGAACCATTGCACCTGATCAAACATGCCTCGTCTTGTTGGTGAAATTCCGCAGGACGGATTAAGATTGAAAGTCAGGTGGTTCAATTGATTACCATGAGTGGTGATAGTCCAGCATGAAACGAGGGGCAACATTGCGATCATTTGGATTTTCAGAGGTGGGCAGAATTCGACATGGTAATTTGTGCACTGAAGGACCGCACAGGACCAGCTCTCCCAGCATTGTCGCAGGAGTCATTATTTTACCATTGTTTTTGGTCCCCTGGAGATAGCCATTTATGGAATCCTCCCTTTCAGACACGGCCAAATCGCTGGAATTTCTGTATCTCTTCCCTGCTGGCTCAGTCGCTTGATACCATTTGGTACATCTGGAGCAGATCATGCGAAGCATTGCAGCTGATCCACCACTTTTAACGTGTTTGGACAACTCTTTTGTTCGGATGATCTTGTTGTTAGTGGGCTTCAGGTGAAGGATAGAAACACAGTCAAAGGGCTCAATTTATACCCGATCAATCCCGATCACCACAAGTGAGAATGATCCACCAGGAAACGAGGAACAACATGTCATTGGGGTTTTCGGAAGATACCTAGGACAAACCGTGCCAGCATTGTGCGTTGCCATGCAGCTGCGAAGACACTTATGGAGACGGTGACAGGTGCAACATAGGAAAATGGACATTCCAGTGTGCCAGTTCAAGATGGAACAATGTGCAACACTACAATAAGATGGAACCAAACAGTTGGTTGCTATCCCCATTATTTGGGGTTGAATTGATATGAAACACATCTTGCTTTTCGGGAACCATGATTGGTAGACAATGTCTCCATTCCTTGTTGGTTCAGCCGCCATGAGTGGTGGGTACTATCATTTTTGTTGTTGGATAGTTAATCTGCATGGTTGTTGGGTAATAAATGGGCTAACGCCCTGGTGCCGCCGACCCCCTTTTCAGGGCGGAGCGGCGGGGAAAGGTCAAAACGGCCCACATGTGCAGTAGTCCAAACGTGGAAATATTATAGAGTTTTTGAAGGTCTAGGTAGCGTAAACATAGATTGTGGGACAATGAATCGAATGTATTGATATCAGGGATTTCCGTGGCTGTTCATGGAATGTTGTTTTCATATTTCGGGGATGGTGTGTCTTGCCTCCCTTGCGTGAGACGTAGTCTTCGCAAGGAAAAGGCGCACCAAAAGTATGCATGAAAACAACATTCAATAAACAGACACGGAAATCCATGATATCGTTCCTTTCTCCTTTCACTGTCCCTGGCTTTCTCCTTTCCCTTTGGCCTTGCCCTCTCCTCGCATTCTCCTTTCCCATTCCCCTTCCCCTTCTTCTTTTCCCATTTCCCCTTTCTCCTTTCTCCTTGCCCTTTCTCATTCTCATTCCCTTCCCCCTTTCCCCTTTCCTTTCCTTTTCACTTTTACTTCTCTCATTCCCCTTGTTCTTTCTCTTTCCCCTTTCACTTTCTCCTTTCCCATTTCTTTTTTGTCCGTTCTCCGTTCTCCTTTCCCTTCTCCTTTCCCCTGTCTCCTTTCCCTTTCTCCTTTCTCCTTTCCTTCTCCTTTTGCATTCGCTTTCTTTTTCCCTTCCCTCTTCTCCTCTTTCTTCTCTTTCCCCGTCTTCTCTTCTCCTCTTCGCCTTTGTCCTCTTCTCCTTTCCCTTTCCTTTTCTCCTGTCTTTTTTCCCTTTCCCTTCTCCTTTCTCTTTTCTTTCCCTTCTTCTTTCCCTCTCTGTCCTTTTCCCTTTCTCTTTTCCCTTTCTCCGTTCCCTTTCTCCTTTCCCTTCGTCCTTTGCTGTTCTCCCTTTTCCTTTCCCTTCCTCCTTTTCTTTTCTCCTTTCTCCTTTCTCCTTTCCCTCCTCCTTTCTCTTTCCCTGTACACATGGATTGCAAGCGTAACCTATAGATGGCACAACCCGAAGGTATGGTTTCCCACGAAAATGCGTGACCCCAGGTAGAACCGCTTTTTTCGGTAATGGCGATGGCTTTCTGTTTCTTTTGATTCTCACCGAAAATTTAGCAGTGGTAACATCCAATAGATACGCACTGGAGACCTATAAACTGCACACTCCATCTTGTTGGGTTTAGTGCAGGTGGAACCCTCGGACAAAATTTATTAAAATATATCAATACAAATTTTAATACAATATTTGATGGTTGATGATCACTGAAGATAGTCAGTACTAGTACTATTCATAGTGAGTAAGGCCCCAAATCACATTAATATCAGTGGGAGTAGAGCTGCAGCTGGGCTCGACACTGTGGTAGTTCAGTCCCAAGTTCGTGCATAGATATATAATGATATATATATATATGTATATATTGAGTACCTATAGTTGGCGGACACATCACCTTGGATCGTTCGCGCCATGGAGCTGACAGATGAGCAGCTGCAGCAGATCAATGTCCTCGTTTTCTGACGACCGATGGCCAGGGTGAATCCCGAACTTAGATGCTCTGTAGCTGGGGTTCCATAGTCATGGAGGTACCTCCATAGCTGGATGGTTTTATTTCATGGAAAAATCCAAAGAACCATGAGGTTTCCATATCAAGGGGTATTTTACATGATGTTATTCCAGGTGTTGGAGGTACTTGGAGGGTCCAGGTTTTCTCGGGTCAACGTCGATTTTTTTCAGTTGATGAGCATCTCAAGTAGACCATCCTTTTCATTTTCCGGATGTGATATACAGGATAATTACCAGGATTTTCATCCGTACCCACATGGTTTGAAAGGAACAAAGCATGGGGATGCATCATTTGAAGGAGCCATGCATTTAGTCTAGACAAGAACTTTGTTGAACTATTATGTATTATTTATATGCATACTGTATCATGGTAATAATTGGCAATATATATATATAGTATACTATATAGATTGTATGTAGACACCTTTATGGTTTCTAGTCGCAATTCAGCATGCCATCTGCGCTTCGACACGTTTTTGGGGCCTGTGGGATCTTGATGACATTGAGGATCTGCATGTCCAATAGAAACAGTTTGTAGGGCCTATGGGGAGGTACGATGGCAAAGCAAGCGGAGGGTTGTGCGGTGCTGAGGCTTTCGAAAGCTGCTTGCGGGGCTTTTGAGGGTTTTAAGGCCTGGCCAAAACGTGCCATGTAGCGAAGCCCAATAGAAACAGTTTGAAGGGCCTATGGGGAGGTACGATGGCAAAGCAAGCGGAGGGTTGTGCGGTGCTGAGGCTTTCGAAAGCTGCTGCGGGGCTTTGAGGGTTTTAAGGCCTGGCCAAAACGTGCCATGTAGCAGTTTCGAAGCCCAATAGAAACAGTTTGTAGGGCCTATGGGGAGGTACGATGGCAAAGCAAGCGGAGGGTTGTGCGGTGCTGAGGCTTTCGAAAGCTGCTGCGAAACTTTTGAGGGTTTTAAGGCCTGGCCAAAACGTGCCATGTAGCAGTTTCGAAGCCCAATAGAAACAGTTTGGAGGGCTTATGGGGAGAAACAGTTTGAAGGGCCTATGGGGAGGTACGATGGCAAAGCAAGCGGAGGGTTGTGCGGTGCTGAGGCTTTCGAAAGCTGCTGCGGGACTTTTGAGGCTTTTAAGGCCTGGCCAAAACGTGCCATGTAGCAGTTTCGAAGCCCAATAGAAACAGTTTGTACCTCCGATGGGGAGGTACGAAAGCTGCTGCGGGGCTTTTGAAGGTTTTAAGGCCTGGCCAAAACGTGCCATGTAGCAGTTTCGAAGCCCAATAGAAACAGTTTGAAGGGCCTATGGGGAGGTACGATGGCAAAGCAAGCGGAGGGTTGTGCAGTGCTGAGGCTTGTAGCAGTTTCGAAGCCCAATAGAAACAGTTTGAAGGGCCTATGGGGAGGTACGATGGCAAAGCAAGCGGAGGGTTGTGCGGTGCTGAGGCTTTCGAAAGCTGCTGCGGGGCTTTTGAGAGTTTTAAGGCCTGGCCAAAACGTGCCATGCAGCAGTTTCGAAGCCCAATAGAAACAGTTTGTATCTCCGATGGGGAGGTGCGATGGCAAAGCAAGCGGACGGTTGTGCGATGGCAAGTGGTGCCGGTTTGGAGGGTTTTGGAATTGCGGAAAGCATATAACTTTTAAGGCCTGCCCAAAACGTGCCATGTAGCAGTTTCGAAGCCCAAGAGAAACAGTTTTGGCAAAGCAAACGGAGGGTCGAAAGCTGCTGCGGGGCTTTTGAGGCTTTTAAGGCCTAGCCAAAACGTGCCATGTAGCAGTTTCGAAGCCCAATAGAAACAGTTTGTAGGGCCTATGGGGAGGTACGATGGCAAAGCAAGCGGATGGTTGTGCGGCGCGAAGGCTTTCGAAAGCTGCTGCGGAGCTTTTGAGAATTTGAAGGCCTGGCCAAAACGTGCCATGTAGCAGTTTCGAAGCCCAATAGAAACAGTTTGAAGGGCCTATGGGGAGGTACGATGGCAAAGCAAGCGGAGGGTTGTGCGGTGCTGAGGCTTTCGAAAGCTGCTGCGGGGCTTTTGAGGGTTTAAGGCCTGGCCAAAACGTGCCATGTAGCAGTTTCGAAGCCCAATAGAAACAGTGGCAAAGCAAGCGGAGGGTTGTGCGGTGCTGAGGCTTCCCAAAAGAAGGCCTGGCCAAAACGTGCCATGTAGCAGTTTCGAAGCCCAATAGAAACAGTTTGAAGGGCCTATGGGGAGGTACGATGGCAAAGCAAGCGGAGGGTTGTGCGGTGCTGAAGCTTTCGAAAGCTGCTGCGGGGCTTTTGAAGGTTTTAAGGCCTGGCCAAAACGTGCCATGTAGCAGTTTCGAAGCCCAATAGAAACAGTTTGTACCTCCGATGGGGAGGTGCGATGGCAAAGCAAGCGGAGGGTTGTGCGATGGCAAGTGGTGCCAGTTTGGAGGGTTTTGGAATTGCGGAACGCATATAACTTTTAAGGCCTGGCCAAAACGTGCCATGTAGCAGTTTCGAAGCCCAATAGGAACAGTTTGAAGGGCCTATGGGGAGGTACGATGGCAAAGCAAGCGGAGGGTTGTGCGGTGCTGAGGCTTTCGAAAGCTGCTGCGGGGCTTTTGAGGGTTTTAAGGCCTGGCCAAAACGTGCCATGTAGCAGTTTCGAAGCCCAATAGAAACGTTGGGGTAGGGCCTATGGGGAGGTACGATGGCAAAGCAAGCGGAGGGTTGTGCGGTGCTGAGGCTTTCGAAAAGCAGGCTTGGCCAAAACGTGCCATGTAGCAGTTTCAAAGCCCAATAGAAACAGTTTGTAGGGCCTATGGGGAGGTACGATGGCAAAGCAAGCGGAGGGTTGTGCGGTGCTGAGGCTTTCGAAAGCTGCTGCAGGACTTTTGAGGGTTTTAAGGCCTGGCCAAAACGTGCCATGTAGCAGTGTCGAAGCCCAATAGAAACAGTTTGTAGGGCCTATGGGGAGGTACGATGGCAAAGCAAGCGGAGGGTTGTGCGGTGCTGAGGCTTTCGAAAGCTGCTGCGGGACTTTTGAAGGTTTTAAGGCCTGGCCAAAACGTGCCATGTAGCAGTTTCGAAGCCCAATAGAAACAGTTTGAAGGGCCTATGGGGAGGTACGATGGCAAAGCAGAGGGTTGTGCGGTGCTGAGGCTTTCGAAAGCTGCTGCGGGACTTTTGAAGGGTTTAAGGCCTGGCCAAAACGTGCCATGTAGCAGTTTCGAAGCCCAATAGAAACAGTTTGTAGGGCCTATGGGGAGGTACGATGGCAAAGCAGAGGGTTGTGCGGTGCTGAGGCTTTCGAAAGCTGCTGCGGGACTTTTGAAGGTGTTAAGGCCTGGCCAAAACGTGCCATGTAGCAGTTTCGAAGCCCAATAGAAACAGTTTGAAGGGCCTATTTCGAAAGCTGCTGCGGGACTTTTGAAGGTTTTAAGGCCTGGCCAAAACGTGCCATGTAGCAGTTTCGAAGCCCAATAGAAACAGTTTGTAGGGCCTATGGGGAGGTACGATGGCAAAGCAAGCGGAGGGTTGTGCGGTGCTGAGGCTTCCCAAAAGAAGGCCTGGCCAAAACGTGCCATGTAGCAGTTTCGAAGCCCAATAGAAACAGTTTGTAGGGCCTATGGGGAGGTACGATGGCAAAGCAAGCGGAGGGTTGTGCGGTGCTGAGGCTTTCGAAAGCTGCTGCGGGACTTTTGAAGGTTTTTAAGGCCTGGCCAAAACGTGCCATGTAGCAGTTTCGAAGCCCAATAGAAACAGTTTGTAGGGCCTATGGGGAGGTACGATGGCAAGCAAGCGGAGGGTTGTGCGGTGCTGAGGCTTTCGAAAGCTGCTGCGGGACTTTTGAATGTTTTTAGGCCTGGCCCAAACGTGCCATGTAGCAGTTTCGAAGCCCAATAGCAGTTTCGAAGCCCAATAGAAACAGTTTGTAGGGCCTATGAAAAAATACGATGACAAAGCAAGCGGAGGGTTGTGCGGTGCTGAGGCTTTCGAAAGCTGCTGTGGGACTTTTGAAGGTTTTAAGGCCTGGCAAAAACGTGCCATGTAGCAGTTTCGAAGCCCAATAGAAACAGTTTGTAGGGCCTATGGGGAGGTACGATGGCAAAGCAAGCGGAGGGTTGCCATGGCAATGGTAAAGCCGGCACGAGCCATGCTGCACACCTACGGTGATCCCGGGCGCCGCCCCGCCTAGGCCAAGGCTAGGCAGGGGTCGGCGGATTTATGCAAGGTTAGCCAACCAAAATGGGATTGTGCCAAAAAGAACGGAGAATTGATTGTTGGTTTCAGCTATGTTTCGTGATCTTGGCGCACTTAGAATGGTTTCGGGTTTACGACATGTTGTTGTGCGATCTCAACCCTCCCTTGTCTCGCAAGGGGTGGATTTGGTGACGGCCACCCCAGGAGTGGTGGGGTGTTGCAGGGTTCTATTGGTCGTTTCAGCATGGTTCATGCGTTTCACCAACTGGACAAATGGGACATCAAATCATTTTTCAAGGCTGAGAAAAGTATATTTCACAGATCATTAGCCCCCTGATTCTTGTTGAGTACCATCTGGACCTTTGCAGTGGAAAAAAACGCATTTACAGAGATGAATTTTCTCGCTGACCACGCCATTTTTCCATGGATTTCCCAGCACCCCGAGGACGACTGACGGATTTCATCGACCGCGGGGTGATCACCATGAGCAACGTGGGTTTCCTTGTGCTGGACGAGGTGAACGAGGGATTTCACCGATGTTGAACGGGTGCCCATTTGGGACATGTTCACCAAATACCTACACATATGTTAGGTGTTTTCATAGCAATTTGATGAGTTTCTGTTGGTGGGAAGTCTTTGTTGTTGGAAGCTTTTGGAGCATATAGCTGATGTAGAAGATGTAGAAGCGACTTACACTGAAGGAGCTCCAAGGAAAGTTGCATTGAATCCCGTAGCTGATCCAGTGCTCGAAGCACTCGAAGCGAGTCTCTTTGCACTGGCTCTTTTTGCTGCCGACGCAATGGCGTCCTGGTTCGCATCTTGGGAGACCTTGTTGAACAGATCTGCCCATCTGATATTGGCTGGGAACATCTCTGGGATTGGTCCACGGTTGATTCATTGCTCGACCCCAAAACATCCAGGATTGGAATCCTGCTAGCCCTAGTAACCAATCGACATGATCCATTTGCCTTCCAGAAACGGCTCGATTGCTAAACTTGGAAAAGATGACATTATGACACTGCAGGAAAAAGTCCCATCAAGGAATTGCCAAATCAAAACTTATCTCTTTCTACTGGTCATCTTGACTCATGTCTCATAATCTCCCACGAGTAATCAAAAGCAAGCTGGTACCATATTGTATGTCTCACTTGGTCTTGAGGGGTTCCTAGAATGAAGGTTCATATCATATTCGATACCAAATTGGGCATTGTAAAAGCAATTTAAGCATCTGCTCTTCCAACGGCTCATTCCTCGAAAGCATGTTGCAGAGGTGCAACTCTCCAGCTGTGGGTTGTCCATTGCATTAATCTGAATTTTGTTTGACAATTGATCCTGATATATCCTGATTATTTTTTGGTTCTCACTATTCCGGTAGTCATGGGCATGCAGCAAAATAAACTGACACTCCACATATATTATGAGATGTTTTTTTGTTGCAAAACAATCCTAGTATGTTGCATGCTTAGCATCAACCATCATTCTATCATTATGTCGTGCTGTATGATCTGGGGAAGCATTGGTCACCATTGGTCAAAGGGTAATCATGAATAAATGATCCATTTTTTGGGGTCCCCAAGTAATGGATCAACCAGGGCTGACCAATCCGGGGACTGGATCTTCATCCTAGAGATGTTCCCAGCTGCTTCAATCTCAGATGGGCAGATCTGTTCAACCAGGTCGCCGAAATGCGAACCAGGATGCCATTGCGTCGACGGCAAAAAGAGACTTGTGTCGAGTGTTTCGAGCACTGGATCGGCAGCGGGATTCAACACAAAAAAAATGCTTTGATCTCAGCGCAAAGCTGTACATCAGCTACATGCTCTAGATTGCTCTAGGATAGCTTCCAGCAACAAATACTTTCCAGCAGCAAAAACTCAGGAGGCGCTTTTTCAGTCTGTGCTGATGCTCCAAGCTTCCGTGGTTGACCCCATCATGTTGACAGAGCCAGGCTACACACAGGAACTTCAGCGCGTCTAGTTGTTTTTCGGACTTCGACGGGTGATATGTCTCAAAATCTGGAGGCATCGGGAAATAAAAATACGGGACCTTGCACGGTCTGATCATGCCACGAAGAGTATATAGATATGAGTCAAAAATGTGTGCTCCCAAAATGGATGATGAATTCCTGCGTTTTAGTGACATGTGGATCGATCGTTCTTCAGGATTTTTGACCCAGATCATACATCACAAGCCTCACAAGCGATCTCTCCAATCCGTGCAGCATGGCGTGTTCCTCGAAGCCAAATGACGTGAAATTCGCGAAATGCTCGGCGGGGACGCCACGTAAAAAGTGGCTCTTGTGAAATGTTGAGGTGCATTTCGACTCCGCAGGCTCGTACAAAGTGTGGTCCTAGGTCTTGGGATCGGTCCTCCTCCTCAACATCATCATCCCCCACATCATCATCTTCCTCCTCCTCAACATCATCATTCTCAACATCAACGCCTTCCTCTCCCTTGACATCATCATCCTCAACTTCATCATCCTCTACATCATCTTCCGCAACATCCTCCTCCTCCTCCTCCACCTCATCTGTCGAAACATTACCATCCTTTTCATCATCCTCCTCAACATCATCATCCTCCACCTTTTCATCCTCATGGTCAACATCCTCCTTCTCCTCCTCATCATCACCATCATCATCATCACCATCATTATGAATTATCATCATCATCATCATCATCATCATCATCATCATCCTCATCCTGATCCTCATCCTCATCCTCATCCTTAACATCATCATCCTCACCATCAACATCCTCAACATCATCATCCTCGAACTCATCATCCTCGAACTCATCATCCTCCTGCACCTCATCATCCTCCTGCACCTCATCATCCTCAACGTCATCATCAGCATCATCGTCGTCATCATCATCATCATCATCGTCATCGTCGTCATCATCAACAGCAACAACAACATTATAATGCATTATCCTCCCACTCCCCCCACACTGTTTGGGGTCTCTTGCCGGGATAATTATTTTGTGTTCAGCCCTTGATCGTTCAACATAAATCCAAGAAGAAATCCACTTGCGCATGGTTCACATTGTAAGCACCCGGTTTTGGTTCAAGTACACTGGATTTAGCATGGTTCCCTGGTTGAAAATCTGGTGGCCCACGGGCGCCACAACCTCACAAGCGACCTCTCCAATCCGTGCAGCATGGCGTGTTCCTCGAACCACATGCCGCGAAATGTTTTTTGTACCTGAATCTGGCTCGTGGTTCACCCACGTACCAAATTTTTAATGTGGTTTTGGTGCCTCAAATGTGGAACATTCACCAACTTTTACTGCAACAATCACCCAATTTTAGCTTAACCTGCCAAATACGCAACATATGAGAATATATTCAACTTTCCGTCTTATTTTGGAAGAGACGCCAAATTGATTAAGATTTTTGGGATGCGTTGAAACCACCAACCAGTGTAGCTCTTGGTATGTGCCAAAGGATTTCAACATCATGGCATGTTTTGGCAATGTCTGTGTAGACTTCGGTGTGATCTGGGTCAAAAAACCTGGAGACCGACCAGCCCACATGTCATTCAAATGCGGGAATTCCTCGTGACATGATCAGACCATCCCCGATCCTGCTGTGTAGCCTGGCTTTGTCATGGGGCCAACCACAGAAGCTTGGAGCATCAGCCCGGACTGAAAAAACGCCTCCTGAGTTTGAAGTTACCTAGATGGCAATGGAAAAAAAACACGTTTTGAACAGAACGCCACAATGTCTAAACTGTAAATTTCCAATTTCCACGTGAGATTGCTTGAGGGTAGTTGTCTTTAACCCGTAGGTGGAACCTGACCTAAGCCAGAAAATTATATATATATATATATGTAAATATATATATATAGATATATTTTCCATATTTTCTTTTGAAATTCTGAGTGCCGCATGCCTCTGCAAGTCATTGTATACATTGAATCGACATGCGCCAATTTTGGGGTACTCAGCGTCAGAGTCGCTTGAATGTTGCGAGCATCCCAATGTGACTTTTCCAGTGGTCACCCCCTCACACCAGTTCCAGCAGTTCCCAGGCCGATCGAATGTTGGACATGGGTTTTGAGCCGCAGATCCGAGAGATTGTGCAGAAGAGGGCCACTGGGCGGATCAGAAATCTGAGGCCAAGAGCTGGGACGCATAGAATGGTCATTTTTAGTGAATTATGCCAATTTTGGATGACTAATTCCCTAGCCAAAGATCTCTTTCAGATCCTGCCGAATTTGAAAATCAATGTGCCAGTTCCTCTTGGGACACAGTTCGGGGACTAAATTTGAATTCGCTTTGAAGTCTCATTTGGTTTCTATTTGGCCCACAAGGGTGTGATAAATGGGACTTCTTGGGGTAGACAAGAATTTGAGACTGTGTTGGTCATTTCAGGCAATGATCAGCGTTGAGTTTGAAAGGTGCCCCTAGCTGGGTGGCATTCACTTGGGCCGTGGATCAACCATTTTAAATTCACTGCCAGAAAAACTCAACTTCAGGACAAAAATTAGAACGGCAATTGGATGATATCATTTACCGTATCAAATTTTCAGATACTCGTCCAAGTAAAGCTGGGAACATTTCCTACGGGTCCCAGCAACGAGAGTTCCACAAACAACTCGCAGAATTTGATCATCGCGCTGCCAAGGACATGCCTTCCTCCCGAGAAGTGTGGTGCTGAAGTTGGGGGTTGGCCTCAAAATGTGACTATGTTGCGGCCACCAAATAGACGATATGGGGAAACCCAGTTGAGCATCAGGGAAATCCATTCCAATCTACTTGGGAGGTAGCTGTATGCATGCCAAGATTCCATATACATTTCGGGGCGTTTTGGACTGGGTCCTGAGTAGTTCTGCCTTTCGAAAGGGTCATTGTTCTGGATTTTTTTCTCCGCATTGGGAAGTGGCAGCTTGATTTCCCAAACAATGGGCTCCCGTCGATGTTGCTATGACCGTCACAGCATTTTGGTCATCAAATCGGAGCAAATCCATTCACATAAAAGTGAAAAAAGAACCTTCAACAATGCGATGGTCCAAGTATTTTGTATGAGTATATTTTGTATGGGTATATCGGTATATCCAACAAGAAAGAACCAAAAACGATCCAACAAAACCGGGCCAGATATGCCACAATAGAGATCATCGCCTATCGCCTGGAACCACGGAAGCCGCGCCTCAGGGACGGATGACCCTGATGTTTAGCGCCACCTTCCCCAAGGCGCTCCGCTGGGGCGAAGACAGAGCTGGATAAAATTTGAGTCCACCGGCCCACATCATATCAGATCAAATCAAATGTCATATAATATCATATAACATGGTCTGAAATATAATTATAATGGAATACGACATGGTGATGATATATGATGTATGATGTATGATGTATGATATATGATGTAGGATGTAGGATGTACGATGTGCGATGTATGAAATATGATATATGATTTATGATATATGATGTATGATGTATGATATATGATGTATGATGTATGATATATGACATATGATATATGATGTATGATGTATGATATATGATATATATTGATATATGATATATGATGTAAAATCAGATCATATCATCTGTTGGCATGGCGAAGGCAAATGATCGCACTGCTGAAAAAACAAGACATCCTTACTGAGTTCTCCTTTCTTTTGAATTCCTTGAGTGTGAACCAGAAGGGTCCTGCAGGTGGAAAACGCCCATGGTGAATTGTCGTCCATTGGCTGATGAAAGCTAGCAACTAGCATTATCGATGATAGGTGATGGCAGATGGCTGAACTACCAATTGATTGATGTAG